>PKML01032267.1:407147-422444 GCA_002933935.1 Eutrema yunnanense
AATTTATGTTTGAAATCAATATGTTTGGTTAAAAGCTGGATATATGATTGAATTTTGGAGTTTTGGATTGATTTTTGTTTGAATTGTTTATGAGTGTTGTTTGGTTTGGTTTCTTTGCTGTGTGTCTCTTTGTGTGCGAGTTCAACTATTAAATGTAATTTAACAACTCTTTTTATTTATTTCAGGTGAAGTAAGATGGGCAATCATAGAAACAGGCGTGGAACAAAAAAACTGAAACATTTGGATGAGAAGCTGCCACAAGAGGAGTTAGAGGATACACATATGAAAGAGATGGAACTGGAAGATGAGATTCAGAACAAACAGTTGGAAGAAGAGATACAGAACAAACAGTTGGAAGAAGAGATACATAACAAACAGTTGGAAGAAGAGATACATAACAAACAGTTGGAAGAAGAGATACAGAACAAACAGTTGGAAGAAGAGATACATGAAGATAATGGAGAAGAAGAAGAACCAAATCAAGATGTACTGAATGAAGAAGATGAAGAAGAACCACTGAATGAAACCTTAGATGACGAAGTGCAACCACATGCAGATACAGTTGAAGAACCAAAACGTAAAAGAATTCGAGGACCAACTAGGATGAAACATATTGCCAAGGATCCACATGAACGGGAACATGTTGACTTTACTGATATGGGAGAACCATGTGGTCCAGGGTCAGTGGTTTTATCATCCTACTTAGGTATGTTAGTACGTGAACATGTTCCAGTCGTTATCGATAATTGGAAAAAAGTTAGTGAAGATATCAGAACTGTTCTGTGGAAATCTATTCTGGTAATCTTTTATTCTCTTTTACATATGTTAATTTAACTTGTATTTGGTTGTCTTTCGATCTTAATTGGTATTTTTAATTTGAAACTGAATGCAGGCAAGGTTTGACGTGGATGAAGAGTTCATAAAGACTGCTGTGTTTAAGCAGATGGGATGTCTGTTTCGAGCATCTAAATCACGCCTGGTGACCAAAGTGAGGGAAGCTACAACAATAAAAGAAAGGATGAGTCTGCGACCTGATAATGTGCTTACAACCGAATGGCGTAAATTTGTGAGAGAGAAGACTAGTAACGCCTTTAAGGTATTAACTTATGAGTCTTTGTTTATTGTCATATGGAATAGCAACATTTAAGTTTTTCACTCTTCTCTAGGTTGTCAGTGATTCATACAAGGAAAGAAGAAGGAAGCAGATACCTCACACTTGCGGGCGTAAAGGAATGGTCAGAGTGAGAGAAGATTTGGTAAAGACTAGCCCAGAACCATCTAGGGTGACGAGGCTAAGAGTTTGGGTCAAGTCTCGTACTAGAAAGGATGGTACCCCTGTAAACGATACTGCAGCTGAAATGATTGTAAGCTTTGTTCATTCTATGCAAAGAATCTGTAAATTGGTTGTGGTGGTTGGTGGTTCTTATGAATTTGGAATTTTGTTTCCAGAGACAGGCATCAGATGTAGACATGGACGGTCCTCAGGATTCAGCAACAACGAATCCAAAGGAAGATATGCTAACCCAGATTTTGGGACCTGATAATCCTGGGAGATTGAGGGCAATGGGTAGAGGCATGAGCTTGACCAAATTTGCTTGTTTCCAAGTCAAGAACGACTGTATGGCTGCAATGGAAGAAAAACAATTTCAATTGCAAAAACAGGTTGAGAGTTTAAAGCAAGTTCTTGCCAAAATTAATAACCAGGTGAGCATATTCTCTCCACATTGGTCTACTGATTATTACTTACTCAGTTTTATCAAGATAATGATATATGGCCATTGCTTCTCATATGACAGAACACTCAGGCTGATGTTGGTGAAAACTCGATTCATAGGGTATGCATTGACATCCTATACTTGTACGTAGACTTTTATTTATGAGCTGATTTGATCTCTTTCTTTATTTTCCATATTAGAGTGTAAACACCAGATCACTACCCAAGTGTTATTTGGTTGACTGGGGCTGTGCTGAGGAGAATGTTGCTGAGGGCCGTGTTGTGTCTTCTGATCCTGACGAGTTAGTGAATGGAATTCCAATAGGCCCTGACCATGTGAAGGTTTTCATTGAATCTGCTATCAAACCAGATGCATTTCTATGGAGGCCTGCAGCTGAGATGTTTACTATTGAGGATGCACTTGGCGAAATGGTTGCATGGCAAGCCGAGTACTGCATTATTCCAACTGCAGGTTTCATGTCAGAGGACATTGCACCTAGGGTTAAGTTTCTTAACTTTAGTTATGTATGGTTGCTTTTCATCTTTAGCTGAGTCTTTGTTATTGTTAATTTTCTTCTCTGTTTTTTGAAATTTGTTCTACAGAGCCCTAGCACAGGTTCAAAGAACATATGCAAGCTCAGGGATTATATCAAGAATGATGAAGTGGTCGCTCTAGGCCGATGGCAGACTCGAGAACCTAAAGCGTTGGTGAATGGACTACCTCTTGGTCCAAATGCAATTAAAGTCTATGTTGATGAGGTTGTCAAACCAACTGCATTTATATGGAGGCCTACTGCTGACATGAGAACTGTGGAGCAGTCTTTGAAACATTTTGTAGCATGGCCTGCAAATAGAGTTGTCATTGAGACAACAACTCCAACCTCTCCTGAACTACAACCTTCAAGTTCTAATGCAGTAAGTCCAGATTCTCAGATTGAGAAGTCTCCAGTAACTCCTACAGCACCTCTAAAGAAACCTCCATCCAGATTGAAAGCTTATACAAATGAGAAGTCTCCATTATCTCCAGCATCACCTATTCGCAGATCTACGGTACATTCTTTTATCGTGTTACAAATGTTAGCTGGACTTTATATTTGATTGGTTGTAGTTTACTGCTTGAATTTTGTTTATGTTTGTTGCTTGAATTTTGTTTATGTTTGTTGCTGGTTGTTCATGTAGCGTACCAAATTCAAGGAAAATCAAAAATGCAAGCTCATGGATCTGTCCGGAAAGAAGGTTGTTGTTGCTGAGGGACGTTGGTCAATGAATAATCCTGAGCATCGTGTCCATTTTGTACCTTTGGGCCCGGGTGCATGTCGAGTCTTGGTGGATGTTGTGAAGGTTAAAGATGCTGCAGTATGGAGAACCAATGATGAGATTGAGTATATGGAAGATGCACTTGGAAGCTCTATTGCATGGCCTGAGGATAAAGTGGTTATGGTAACGTTTTTCACCATTTGGTCTTTCTTTGGTTTTACTAAAGCTGAAAAATATGTCAAACTAATCCAAGCTAACTTTTGTTTTCAGTTCTGAAGTCAAAACCAAAAGGACCTCGTAATTTACATATTTTAAGAGATAAATAAAGACTTTGTGTTTCAGTACTTGATCTGTTAAAGACATGCTAGCTATTGTGTTTTGTTTAAGACTTGGTTTTATTTGTGCAAACTTTGTATGGTCTGGATGTTTACTGGAAATTGTATTATGTGTGTATGACTTGGTTTTATTATGTGTGTATGACTTGTTTTTAGATGAAAATTATACTTTGTATGTATCTTTTGGGGTGAATTTAGTAGATAGCATTCAATACTTGCAAAATTAGTTAAATTTTAACTAAACCCTAAAGGCAAAACCCTAAACCCTAAAAGCTAAACCCTACAAACTAAACCCTAAACCCTAAACCCTAAAAACTTAACCCTAAACCCTAAAAGGCAAAACCCTAAACCTTAAAAGCTAAACCCTAAAAACTAAACCCTAAACCCTAAAAACTAAACCCTAAACCCTAAACCCTATAAGCTAAATCTTAAACCCTAAAAACTAAACCCTAAACGCTAATTCATAAACCCTAACCCCTAATCATAAACTCTAAACCCTGAACCTTTAAATCATGAACCCTAAAACAATAAATCATAACCCTAAACCAAACAAACTTAACTATACAATCCTCCTAAACCATAAACTTGAACATTGAACTTTAACTTCATATTAATATATAGAGAAGTTATATATTAATTATTACTGATATTCGGATAATAATTTTAACTAAAACATATGCAGATAACTAGATACGAATAACAATGTTATCATCCAGACAAATAGATAGGAGGGGCTTAAATGACATTTCATAAGTGAACAGTTCATATGAATAGTGTGTAAACTTAAAAACTAATTTTCATAATATTCGAGGCTATTTAGTGGTATTACTCTATCTTTTGTCACATAGAGTTTAGAAACAAAGTCAAAGCCATGCCAAAACATGTTCGGTTAAGCGGGAAACCAAAAAATCAGATTTGGAACCAAATATTTTGGCAATTGTTTGATTTTTTTTTATTTTTTAATACACACAGAGAAAACATGCGTTCTCTCTCTCTCGGCATTCCAAAGGACTCATCTTCATTTTCTAGGGTTTAGTTGAGAGAAATCCTCTCATTTTCTCTCAAACTCTTAAACTCTCAATCTTTGTCGCCACCACAAATCCATCTCCGGCGATATTCTTACCCTCAATTTTCCTACGACGATCTCTTTGTATCCTCGATTTCCATCCGTCTCTCCGTCGACTCGATTTGCATCCGTCTCTCCGTCTCCTCGATTTACCTCTGCGTCTCTGTCCCCTCGATTTACCTCTGCATCTCCGTCGCACTCGTCCACTTGACACATCGAAGAAGAACCCAGGAAAGGTAATCGAGCCCTAAACCCTAGGTTTTACTCATATCTCTCAAAGTTATTAGATTTATCTAATTACGAACTTCTCATTGTAGGAAGCTTCGAAGCCCTAGAGATCTTTGTGGTGACCTAAGACGAAGATAAGCAGGAAACTCAATATCCGTTGCCAGATTCAGGTAATCCTTTTTGATTTATTGTTCTTACTCGTTTGTGATCTATGTAATTGGGCATTATAAATCCAGACAAGCATCTTATTGCTGTGCAGGTTGGATCTAAAACTCACACTGTCAGGCTTTTCACACTAGGTCTCGTCACTCTCACAAGGTATTTGTATTATCTCTCAGCAATTTCACATCTAAGTTTTTCACCACTTGTCATGTATGTCTGGTGAATTTCTTTGATTTGTTTCTGTTCAAATTTGTGTCATTTCATGGATTTGTCTGAGTTGTTTAATCGGAAATATGACTTGTTAAAGTTGACAGTTTCATAAATACTAACTTGTGTTCACTTTGCTAATGTAGAAACTGTAGTTACGATGGAAGCAAGGAAAGAAATCGTATGCGGACTCCCAGCATTCGGAGTGAAACCACAAGTCCGCCAACAACCAGAAGAAGATGCTAATGACGATCAAGGAAGTGACTGCAGTGACGTGGAGGAGATCACAAAAGAAGAATATAGACGCGCTATGGGCTACTTGATACGCAGAGAGGATGATGAAGAAGACATCGATCCGATGTACCAGAGAGCTTTGCGAAACCTTAGTAACAATGCCAGATCCACTCCAATGAAAAGGCCAAAACAAGAACAAGGACAGTCCTCACGAGGCAAGTCTCGTCGTAGAGACTAGAGACATGGAAGCTCTATTGCATGGCCTGAGGATAAAGTGGTTATGGTAACGTTTTTCACCATTTGGTCTTTCTTTGGTTTTACTAAAGCTGAAAAATATGTCAAACTAATCCAAGCTAACTTTTGTTTTCAGTTCTGATGTCAAAACCAAAAGGACCTCGTAATTTACTTCTTTTAAGAGATAAATAAAGACTTTGTGTTTCAGTACTTGATCTGTTAAAGACATGCTAGCTATTGTGTTTTGTTTAAGACTTGGTTTTATTTGTGCAAACTTTGTATGGTCTGGATGTTTACTGGAAAAAGTTGTATTATGTGTGTATGACTTGGTTTTATTATGTGTGTATGACTTGTTTTTAGATGAAAATTATACTTTGTATGTATCTTTTGGGGTGAATTTAGTAGATAGCATTCAATACTTGCAAAATTAGTTAAATTTTAACTAAACCCTACAAACTAAACCCTAAAGGCAAAACCCTAAACCCTAAAAGCTAAACCCTACAAACTAAACCCTAAACCCTAAAAACTTAACCCTAAACCCTAAAAGGCAAAACCCTAAACCTTAAAAGCTAAACCCTAAAAACTAAACCATAAACCCTAAAAACTAAACCCTAAACCCTAAAAACTAAACCCTAAACCCTATAAGCTAAATCTTAAACCCTAAAAACTAAACCCTAAACGCTAATTCATAAACCCTAACCCCTAATCATAAACTCTAAACCCTGAACCTTTAAATCATGAACCCTAAAACAATAAATCATAACCCTAAACCAAACAAACTTAACTATACAATCCTCCTAAACCATAAACTTGAACATTGAACTTTAACTTCATATTAATATATAGAGAAGTTATATATTAATTATTACTGATATTCGGATAACAATTTTAACTAAAACATATGCAGATAACTAGATACGAATAACAATGTTATCATCCAGACAAATAGATAGGAGGGGCTTAAATGACATTTCATAAGTGAACAGTTCATATGAATAGTGTGTAAACTTAAAAACTAATTTTCATAATATTCGAGGCTATTTAGTGGTATTACTCTATCTTTTGTCACATAGAGTTTAGAAACAAAGTCAAAGCCATGCCAAAACATGTTCGGTTAAGCGGGAAACCAAAAAATCAGATTTGGAACCAAATATTTTGGCAATTGTTTGATTTTTTTTTTTTTTTAAATACACACAGAGAAAACATGCGTTCTCTCTCTCTCGGCATTCCAAAGGACTCATCTTCATTTTCTAGGGTTTAGTTGAGAGAAATCCTCTCATTTTCTCTCAAACTCTTAAACTCTCAATCTTTGTCGCCACCACAAATCCATCTCCGGCGATATTCTTACCCTCAATTTTCCTACGACGATCTCTTTGTATCCTCGATTTCCATCCATCTCTCCGTCGACTCGATTTGCATCCGTCTCTCCGTCTCCTCGATTTACCTCTGCGTCTCTGTCCCCTCGATTTACCTCTGCATCTCCGTCGCACTCGTCCACTTGACACATCGAAGAAGAACCCAGGAAAGGTAATCGAGCCCTAAACCCTAGGTTTTACTCATATCTCTCAAAGTTATTAGATTTATCTAATTACGAACTTCTCATTGTAGGAAGCTTCGAAGCCCTAGAGATCTTTGTGGCGACCTAAGACGAAGATAAGCAGGAGACTCAATATCCGTTGCCAGATTCAGGTAATCCTTTTTGATTTATTGTTCTTACTCGTTTGTGATCTATGTAATTGGGCATTATAAATCCAGACAAGCATCTTATTGCTGTGCAGGTTGGATCTAAAACTCACACTGTCAGGCTTTTCACACTAGGTCTCGTCACTCTCACAAGGTATTTGTATTATCTCTCAGCAATTTCACATCTACGTTTTTCACCACTTGTCATGTATGTCTGGTGAATTTCTTTGATTTGTTTCTGTTCAAATTTGTGTCATTTCATGGATTTGTCTGAGTTGTTTAATCGGAAATATGACTTGTTAAAGTTGACAATTTCATAAATACTAACTTGTGTTCACTTTGCTAATGTAGAAACTGTAGTTACGATGGAAGCAAGGAAAGAAATCGTATGCGGACTCCCAGCATTCGGAGTGAAACCACAAGTCCGCCAACAACCAGAAGAAGATGCTAATGACGATCAAGGAAGTGACTGCAGTGACGTGGAGGAGATCACAAAAGAAGAATATAGACGCGCTATGGGCTACTTGATACGCAGAGAGGATGATGAAGAAGACATCGATCCGATGTACCAGAGAGCTTTGCGAAACCTTAGTAACAATGCCAGATCCACTCCAATGAAAAGGCCAAAACAAGAACAAGGACAGTCCTCACGAGGCAAGTCTCGTCGTAGAGACTAGAGACATGGAAGCTCTATTGCATGGCCTGAGGATAAAGTGGTTATGGTAACGTTTTTCACCATTTGGTCTTTCTTTGGTTTTACTAAAGCTGAAAAATATGTCAAACTAATCCAAGCTAACTTTTGTTTTCAGTTCTGATGTCAAAACCAAAAGGACCTCGTAATTTACTTCTTTTAAGAGATAAATAAAGACTTTGTGTTTCAGTACTTGATCTGTTAAAGACATGCTAGCTATTGTGTTTTGTTTAAGACTTGGTTTTATTTGTGCAAACTTTGTATGGTCTGGATGTTTACTGGAAAAAGTTGTATTATGTGTGTATGACTTGGTTTTATTATGTGTGTATGACTTGTTTTTAGATGAAAATTATACTTTGTATGTATCTTTTGGGGTGAATTTAGTAGATAGCATTCAATACTTGCAAAATTAGTTAAATTTTAACTAAACCCTACAAACTAAACCCTAAAGGCAAAACCCTAAACCCTAAAAGCTAAACCCTACAAACTAAACCCTAAACCCTAAAAACTTAACCCTAAACCCTAAAAGGCAAAACCCTAAACCTTAAAAGCTAAACCCTAAAAACTAAACCATAAACCCTAAAAACTAAACCCTAAACCCTAAAAACTAAACCCTAAACCCTATAAGCTAAATCTTAAACCCTAAAAACTAAACCCTAAACGCTAATTCATAAACCCTAACCCCTAATCATAAACTCTAAACCCTGAACCTTTAAATCATGAACCCTAAAACAATAAATCATAACCCTAAACCAAACAAACTTAACTATACAATCCTCCTAAACCATAAACTTGAACATTGAACTTTAACTTCATATTAATATATAGAGAAGTTATATATTAATTATTACTGATATTCGGATAACAATTTTAACTAAAACATATGCAGATAACTAGATACGAATAACAATGTTATCATCCAGACAAATAGATAGGAGGGGCTTAAATGACATTTCATAAGTGAACAGTTCATATGAATAGTGTGTAAACTTAAAAACTAATTTTCATAATATTCGAGGCTATTTAGTGGTATTACTCTATCTTTTGTCACATAGAGTTTAGAAACAAAGTCAAAGCCATGCCAAAACATGTTCGGTTAAGCGGGAAACCAAAAAATCAGATTTGGAACCAAATATTTTGGCAATTGTTTGATTTTTTTTTATTTTTTAATACACACAGAGAAAACATGCGTTCTCTCTCTCTCGGCATTCCAAAGGACTCATCTTCATTTTCTAGGGTTTAGTTGAGAGAAATCCTCTCATTTTCTCTCAAACTCTTAAACTCTCAATCTTTGTCGCCACCACAAATCCATCTCCGGCGATATTCTTACCCTCAATTTTCCTACGACGATCTCTTTGTATCCTCGATTTCCATCCATCTCTCCGTCGACTCGATTTGCATCCGTCTCTCCGTCTCCTCGATTTACCTCTGCGTCTCTGTCCCCTCGATTTACCTCTGCATCTCCGTCGCACTCGTCCACTTGACACATCGAAGAAGAACCCAGGAAAGGTAATCGAGCCCTAAACCCTAGGTTTTACTCATATCTCTCAAAGTTATTAGATTTATCTAATTACGAACTTCTCATTGTAGGAAGCTTCGAAGCCCTAGAGATCTTTGTGGCGACCTAAGACGAAGATAAGCAGGAGACTCAATATCCGTTGCCAGATTCAGGTAATCCTTTTTGATTTATTGTTCTTACTCGTTTGTGATCTATGTAATTGGGCATTATAAATCCAGACAAGCATCTTATTGCTGTGCAGGTTGGATCTAAAACTCACACTGTCAGGCTTTTCACACTAGGTCTCGTCACTCTCACAAGGTATTTGTATTATCTCTCAGCAATTTCACATCTACGTTTTTCACCACTTGTCATGTATGTCTGGTGAATTTCTTTGATTTGTTTCTGTTCAAATTTGTGTCATTTCATGGATTTGTCTGAGTTGTTTAATCGGAAATATGACTTGTTAAAGTTGACAATTTCATAAATACTAACTTGTGTTCACTTTGCTAATGTAGAAACTGTAGTTACGATGGAAGCAAGGAAAGAAATCGTATGCGGACTCCCAGCATTCGGAGTGAAACCACAAGTCCGCCAACAACCAGAAGAAGATGCTAATGACGATCAAGGAAGTGACTGCAGTGACGTGGAGGAGATCACAAAAGAAGAATATAGACGCGCTATGGGCTACTTGATACGCAGAGAGGATGATGAAGAAGACATCGATCCGATGTACCAGAGAGCTTTGCGAAACCTTAGTAACAATGCCAGATCCACTCCAATGAAAAGGCCAAAACAAGAACAAGGACAGTCCTCACGAGGCAAGTCTCGTCGTAGAGACTAGAGACATGGTATCGATGCTGTTGTAAATACTAGTGTTTTGCTTTTGTCTATGTTTGATGGTTACATGGTATGTTTAAGATTTCATGTTTTGTATGTTATGATTTTGTTGTTTTAGAATTTTAATGGAAAATCTAGTTATATATTTTATGATATAATTGTTTTTAATTAATGTTAATTATATTAATTACGTAATATCATCTCAATATATAGCAATACAATTATAGCACGATAGAAATATTCGGTTGCATTTTATATTTGTTATCATAATTAGTGTTACAGCACGAAAAAAATGCCATGAAACAATAATCAATGGCATTTTTAATCTCCTACTATAGATTATCTTACAGCACGACAAAAACGCCATTAATAAATAATCAAAGGCGTTTACAAATTGTCACAATAAAACAAATTACAGCATTAAAAATAAGATACGAAAACTCTAAGAATAGCACGAATATCACGCTAGGAAATTAATTTCTATAGCTTTTGATTTGCGCTATAATAGGTCAGACTAACGTAGCATTTAATAAAATGCTACGATAGGGGGGGGTCTACTGTAGCTGCGGCGAACCTAGCGTTTTAAAATACGCTACCAAAGGCTACGATAGCATTTTTTTCGCGCTACCAACATGCCTTTTTCTTGTAGTGTTACTCTTGTAATAATCTCCATAAACATGTCTTAAGTTATGCTATTAACTTAATGTGTAATAATAGTCACATGTCTCTTGGTACAACATGACTTACAACAACTCTACCAAACGTCAAAAAGTTAGCAAATAACTCTACCAAACTTTGCATTACATGATCGCAAAATATTAGAAGGTTTAGACGACAAATCTACCAAACTTTCAAAGGACCAACATCATGCAAAAAAACATGGTCCTTTGAAAGTATAGTTACATCAACAACTACATATATAGGTAAACGAGCCGCATTTAAGTCAAAGTATGCGACGTCCAAAAAATACAAGTCTACCGTTGCTAATGTTTGACTATCAGATTAAGTCTAACGCGCTTCCAAAAGAAGAACCAAAAAATCTACCGTAAAGGCTTCCTTAGTTATCATAATTTGTCTGTAGTCCATACTTGTCATCCGCTTCACCACGCGGGTTTGGATCAGACATCCGGGCTTCTTCAGGTTCATGTACCTCATCGTATATCTCACATGCATACTTGAGATGAATCAAACCCATGTTGCTATCTCTGAGGGACTCCCAACAATGGCCAAGAGCTAAACACTCCACATATTTCAGGGTATACACTCCACAATCACCTGTTTGTTTGTTAGGAGGAGCTGTTTTGATCATGTATGAGTGATATTGTGCCTCACTCATGTGTTGCCTTATTTCTGGTGGTGCAAGTTGCTTTAACAAGAGTGGAACCATCTTTACGTACACCCTAACAGTCTCAAGTACGTAGCCATCATCATATAAATAGGGGATGCAATCAAAAACTCTGACATTTCTCTTGGGAATGTCCACCTCAACGGCCACCCAATGTTGGTTCTTGACATTGTGGGCGATGTACAAGATATCCACATCTTGCCCCCATTTCTTGCCTGTGCATGACAAGTCATTATATACCCCGTTCGCCATGTCCAAATAACCCGACGAAAACACCCATTTTTCCCCTTCTCAAGCGGTAAAAATTTTGTCCCGTATTCATAACACCAAACACCAGTGAAGATAGGGTCGATGTAAGCAATCCTTCCGTCTCGATAAGGAGATGGATTAAGCGCACACCTTTTTCGAAACATATTAAATCCTGCGGCAATATGCTGCACAATGTAGAAATATTGGTTAATATATAACTCTACCGTCAAGTAAAATCATATATGCAATCCTAAAAGTTAATCAACCACAACGACAAGGCAAATGAAAATAAATCTACCAAAACGACAAGGGAAATAAAAATAAATCTACCACGACGGAAATAAAATTATCTCTACCACGGAAGTATAATTAAATCTACGACGAGGGAAATACAATTAAATCTACCGCGAGGGAAATACAATTAAATCTGGAAAATCTACCTAGAGGGAAATACAATTAAATCTACCACGACGGAAATTAAATTAAATCTACCATGAGGGAAAAATCTATAAATCTACCGATTATTCAATTAAATCTACCACTAGTACCTTGTCATGTAACCACCCGTATTCTGATTTTTCCCACGCTTCTTTAGGAGTCATAAGCGTCAGGTAGAATTCCGGTCCTGCATATGAAGTCGGGAATGGGTTGTCCCTGGAAATGACGTAAGTAATCTATAGTGAGAAGGATGCAATTCCTACTACGTGATCAAATTTTAAACAAAAATAAAGTTTAAATCACTTACAAATCCATCGCTATGTACTTGAGCAACTCATCTAGTTTTCGTTGTTCCACCTTCTCGAAAGGGTCATACATAGCAGTAGAAGTGGTTACACCAGCCATTATGCGTTTCACCGCCGAACTTCCTACGAATGGTGACAATTGAGTTGGAGCAAGGTTACGGGCCCTTTTGAGCGGAAGTGTATGAATGCTTGTTGCAGCTACCAGATTCTGCAATTTGGTTCCTAGAGCTGCTAACTTTGCATCGTCCTCATCCTCGTCTACGAACTGTGGGATCTTGAATGAAGATTTAGTTTCACCTCGGGGAGGAGGTGTGACTTGGTCAGGTTTCTTAGCTGCTTGCTTCTTCACTACTGGATCAGTTGGTTCTCTTTTCACTTTACAAACACTCTTTCCTTTCGATCCTGGGGTTCTAACCACCCTTGCAATCGGAAACTCTGGTTGCGATGTTTCATGCATATTTAACATCCACGATGGCAATGTAGCACAATTAGCATAATTGATATAGACAATAATTTATGTAAACAAATCTACCTAAGTGCACAAAACAAATCTACCATAAAGCATAAAACAAATCTACCATAAATAAAGCACAAAACAAATCTTTCATAAATAAAGCACAAAACAAATCTACCATATATAGCACAAAACAAATCTACCATAAAGCAGAAAACAAATCTACCATACATCAGAAAACAAATCTACCATACAGCAGAAAACAAATCTACCATAATTAAAGCAGAAAACAAATATACCATAAATAAAAACAAATCTACCATACTACCATAATGTGACAACAAGTGTGTGAACAAATCTACCGTAAAGTTTCTTATTCATCCATAAAAGTCTACCATAACGAAAGAAAAACATTTTCCATACAAATCTATCACATCGGTTTAAAAAACCAAACACTTTTAAAGGACTAAATACCCAAAGTCTGAGAAATGTGTTGAATTTTAGTAGTCTCTTGTAACTTGTCCTAAGTTACTGTAATTAGAAGAGAGACTTGCGTACCGGATCCTTTTTCTCCGCTCCCGTTCCTTGAGCTGCACTGGATTCTGCATCTACCAAAGTAGTCATCCTCTTTTCAATGTCACTAACATTGTTGTGCATTAAGGCCATTGTGCTCGACAATTGCTGAATTGCCTTTAGGATCTCACTTTTCTCCTCGGATTTATTCTCTCGTCTCCTCTCTTCCTTCTTTCTTTCCCGCTCTCTCTCCTTCTCTCTTTCCTTCTCTCTTTTCTTCTCTATTTTCTTCTCCCTCTTCTCTCTCCTAATCACATCTAGTGGGATATCTATATCTACTTCCTTCGCTGCTTTTCCACTTTCCTCCACAATTTCCATGTCCTTCTTCTTTCCCTTCTTTTTCTCCTTCTTCTTTTCACTTCTTTTCTCCACAGTATCCGTTTCTTCATCCACCTTCGCCTTCTTTTTCTCCTTCTTATTCTTCTCCACCCGTGGAGTCCCACCAATTTCTGTCTTCCGCTTCTTCACTCTAGGCGTCTCAACAAAATCATCTCCACTTTCACTTTCTTTGACGATATCCTTCCTTATAGTTTTCTTAACAATAACCTCTGTTTCCCAAGCTGTCCCATCCAAGCATCCATCAAGAATATCGATGATCATGTTATGCAGCTTGGTATCCACATTTGGGGTAGAGGCTTCGTCTTCCCAAAATGGATAAATCTCTTCCGGAGGCTTCACCACCAATAGATTTCTCACCCGAACCTACAAACAATAATAAACCATGTCATACGAAAATTTTACTAAATAAATTGACCACGATTCCGAACAACTCTCACAACAAATTAGACTCAACGAATATGAAAAGTCTACCACCAAAACAAATTAAGTCTACCACCACTTAAAATGAAAAGTCTTCCACCAAAAGAAAACAAGTCTACCAATATCACAACGATTCTCATAATAAGTCTACCAAACCTATATAGTTTAAAAGCTACAAGTCTAAGCTAAAGAAGTCTACAATAATTACAAAACAACTCTACCATAACCTACAATCAGAATAAGCCTATAACATACATTCTTGTCCTCGGATTTCCTCTTGTCCTCCTCTAAAACAGTTTCAAGAGTGTATCGGGTGCGAGATGAACGCCACCTAAGCAGAGGAACATCCAAATCATTTGCATTCTCTTCTCTTCTGCCAAATTTCTCTCCCAATATTGGAACCGCCTCATATGCCCATATGAGCAAGGCATGTACACACCCGAGAAGGGTGTACCTATCTCCATCCAAAGAAGCAATTTTAATCGATGATATCATCATATTTTGCATCATTCTAGCATCCGTTTCATATAGGTTTCGAGTCATTTACATGTAGTTCATGATATCTTTTTAGCATTTTAGTCATTTTAGGAGTCTAGTGTGTCCACATTTAGTCCTAGAGAGTTCTTGCATGTTTTGGATCGTATTTCAGGTGTTAACGAGGAGATTCGAGACCCGAGGAGAGGAGACAGAAACCGTACCGAGGTCACTGCTCGGTACTGGTGCTCGGTATCGAAAACAGAGGGGTTGCACCGAGGTCACTGCTCGGTGCAACTGATCGGTATAGCTCGACGGGGAAAAACTAGCTCAATACCGACGTATAACATCGAGGAGTGACGTTGGTACCGAAGCTTCAGGGGATTGTACCGATGTCACTGCTGGGTGTCACTGATCGGTGCTGCCACAGGAAGAAACCCGGGGGAAAAGTCCTTAATACCGAGCAAACGATACCGAGGAGTGACCTCGGTATCCACTGAAGAACAACAGCCTCAATACCGATGCCACTGCTCGGTACTCCTCGTCGGTGT
>PKML01032285.1:18635-80347 GCA_002933935.1 Eutrema yunnanense
TTTTTTTTTTTTTTTTTTTTTGGTTAAGAACCCCACTTTTTGGGTTAAGAACCTTGCGATAATGATGGTCTTATAGTTACTCGGAAAATTGGCCAAAATCCAAATAAGCGTTGGCTTGGTCTTCACGTGAATTAGTCTGGTCTTCATGAAATCTTTGGTGATCTTTTCATTTTGATGTCTTCCCAATTCAGAATAGTTTAGGTCTTCGACGTTCTTCTTGGTTTCACCTCTCATAATAAGGCATTGCCTAGATGGATTGATAAAGCGGCATCTTAGTGGTCGGGTGTGGTCTCCTTGGTATTCTGGATTCCTTGGCCTTTATTAAAGGTAGGCCAGCATGGTTCTTCAATGTTTGAAGCTTGTTTAAAGTTTAAACTGGTATTGTCTCTCCATTTGGTGCTTCTCGGGTCAGTGTGAATTTTCTTGTGGCATCTCCAAATTGAGAAATACTGAAAGAGATGAGTTTCTGAGTATTTTCTTACTCTCTGTATTTCGATGCTTTTAACGAGTAGTGTTTACAATGATTTTATAGAGAGGCTTAGAACAATCTAGAATTAGGTCATCCTTATTTCTAGGACAGCTGTAGAGGTAATTACTCATCGTAAATGGATGTGAGGGAATCAAATCTGTTTTGATGACGGATCGTCTTCTCCTTCTTCCTAACGTCTTTTGCAGGTTCACAGTTTTTGGAGATTGCAGGTTTTGTCTTCTTCTGATCTTGTTGTTGACTGGGCTTCACGATTGGGCCTGAATTTGTATCTTGATTAAGGCCCATTTTCTCAATCGTTGATGGGTCACTCACACAAATTGGTCAGCTTTTGGTTGGTTTCTTTTGGCTCTATCGAGTTAATCTTTACTGCTAGATTAAACTTCTCACGTAGGTTCATGGTCCTTACACAGGTCATCCGAGTCTTGTACATCACCTTGTCCTTGATCCGGTTCGATGTCCTCATCTCTTAGGTTTCCTCAAATTTAGAGCAATTTTTTAAAGATTATTCATACTATTAAATTCACAGAGCTAAAGAAGATGGGCTAACTGTCAGCACAAAGGTGTTTCAGTCCCATTTAACATTTTTTTTCCGTAAACTACAAATATTTACCAAGAAAACAAAAAAATTATGATTGATTAAAAACTATAACACTACCTCGGACCAGTGGTCCAGCACTTATAAATAGTGGATTGGTAAGACGGTAACATTCATCATCATCATTCACATCACACAAGCACAAAAACCCAATCCAAAAGATGTCGAATTTATCCAGTGTTGGCATACTCTTCTTCGTGTTCATCACAAGTAACAACAATCACACTCTGTTTCTTCTCTGTTTCACTTAAGTCTTATCTCTCTCATTCCGCTATCATATTTTACATCATCTCATCTTTAACTGCTCCATTAGATCATCTTTACAGGAAAAGCATAGCATCTATGAGCCTTAGGGTTAGGATTTCCTCAAATTTATAGCAATTTATTAAAAACCATTTCTAGTAAATTAACACAAGAAAATTTCACAGAGCGAAAGAAGATGGGCTAAAAAATATTTTATTCCCATTGAACATTTTATTTTTCTTTGTAAACTACAAATATTAACCAAGAAAACCAAAAATCATGACTTGTAAATAGAGGATCGGTAACACTAACTTGTTACGATATGCTAAGATACCATATCCTAATATTCTATTTTGTATATATCTATCTAATATATAAGGCATCCGCATATCGTATCGTATATATGAGATTAGGCAATTAGGTTAAAATAAAAGGTTGTATATTGGACGTAAGGCATTGACACTAACATTCGTCATCACATAAGCACAAAAACCCGATAAAAAAAAATGGCGAATTTCTCCAGTATTCACATTCTCTTCTTCGTGTTCATCACAAGTAACAACAAACACACTCTGTTTTTGTTTCTTCTCTGTTTCACTTATGTCTTATCTTTTTCGCTTCGCTACCACATTTTACATCATCTCCTCTGTTTCTTTCTTTCTTCAGTCTTTTTTATTCTTTTGGTTTTGTGATTTGAAATTGCAGGCCGCATTGCTGTTTCCGCCACAGTCTTCACTTTGGAGAACAGCTGCCCTTACACCGTCTGGCCCGGAATCCTCTCCGGCAACAGCAACACCCTCGGCGAAGGCGGATTTCAATTAACCCCGGGCGCTTCCGTACAGCTCACAGCTCCTCCGGGATGGTCAGGCCGGTTCTGGGCTCGTACCGGCTGCAACTTCGACTCCTCCGGCCAAGGTAGCTGCGTCACCGGAGACTGCGGCGGCGTTTTAAAATGTATCGGCGGCGGAGTTCCTCCAGCCACTCTGGCCGAATTCACAGTCGGATCAGGCGATTCCGGCATGGATTTCTACGACGTGAGCCTCGTCGACGGTTACAATGTCGAGATGGGGATAAAACCCCAAGGAGGTTCCGGAGATTGCAAATACGCAGGCTGCGTCACCGACCTCAACGCGATTTGCCCTGACGAGCTTCGGGTCAAGGATCCGCAGAACAATGTCGCGGCGTGCAAGAGCGCCTGCGCGGCGTTTAATTCGCCGGAATTCTGCTGTACCGGAGCTCACTCGACGCCGCTAACTTGTTCTCCGACGCAGTACTCGGCGATGTTCAAGAACGCTTGCCCTAGCGCATATAGCTACGCTTATGACGACGCAACAAGCACATTCACTTGTTCTGGATCTAACTACTTGATCACTTTCTGCCCCACCCGTTCTTAATAACCGGAGCTCCGGTTTAGATTCGGGTCGGGTTACTCTCTCACGTTTCTTTTGCTTGTTACCTATAGAAAGATGAATATCTTCTTCCATTTTTAAAAAAGATCTTTTCCTGTATTCAGTTGTTGCACTCATCTCATACAAAGAAATAATATTAAGAATTTATATAGACATAAAGATATTTCTGTGCTGCCTTTTTCATTGTTAGTTCTCTTAACTATATAATTACTTATCAATTGTATTCCATGTTGTTTTCTTGAAACTCACATATTCATTTAACTTTTACCTTAATTGCATTTTGGTTGTGTCAAGTTGTCTGTACGCTACTGTTAACATTTCGCCTCCTAAAACTGTCATATCGAGCAACATAATTTTGTAATTGTGAAACTCTTGTATTCAATGGGTTAGAAACAACATAAGAGGTCATTTAACCCCCTACTTGTTGCTGTCAAAGGGGTGTTTCTTAACTTATGATTCAGTCGGTAAAGGAAGTTTCCAACTGAACAAACTTTAATTGTCGGTGATGGAAGAAGCATAGAACCCACTTTGTCCCAAAAGAATGTCACCTTCTTTATTCAGGTGATGAAAGAGAGAGATAAAGAGAAAAGTCTGTTGGATATATGATATTTTCTTTAACTGCTACAGAGTAGAGCATACCATCTCCTGTTTTCTTTTCATGACTTTGCTTGTTCATATGTCATCTTATCTCCTTAGTTATCTGAGTAGGTATAAGTGAGATCAGGTTAGTTTAGATAGAACCAACTTTGAACTTTCTTTACCTTTTTGGTTGGGAAAGACTTGAGAAACCCAAAACAAAAAACAATGTCTATAGATACATTTTTAACTGTCATAATTCATCAACCCATTTGAAGAAACTTATAATCAGTTCTTGTACTTCATAAATCCTACAGCTATTAATGCCTGATAAAGCTATAGCCATGAGCACATCAAATGTTTAAAACCATGTCTTGATTTAAGAATTAAGACTAATATAATTCTGGTTATTTAACGTTGATCCATTAATGGAAGGGCACTAAGCAATGTATTATCTCAAGTAAACCATTTCGTCACGGCAGGGTTTTAAGCCTATTACTCTCTCCGACACAAAGTTTGTAACATTCATGAATTTGAATGATATGATGAATATATATAGGAATTACAAGTTAATGGGAATAGTTTATATTGAATGGGACTAACATCCCAATACAAAGGAAAAAAAGGTCCATGTACCTTGTAAGCAGGATTGTATTCTACTTCAGGCATAACGACTCTTATGGTGAATGCATATAAAACTTTACATATGTGTTTCTTCAATCCGTGTGCATAGAAGACTTGGCATAATTGTGTTTCTTCACTCCTTGAGACATCGGATTTGGAGCATGAAGGAGTCTTTGACCACCTTGGTTTGCAATGAAACTATTTCCTTCAATTTTCAAGTGAGAAAAGCTTCAGAGGAAGTGAGATCGGATGAGGAAGAATCTTTACCATAAGTTGGAAGAGTAATCACCACTGGTAAAAAAAAACAACATAAGTCCAAAGATATACTAAAATTTGTGACTCCTATTATATTTCAATTTAAATCTTTAGTATTTTTTTCTATAAATTAGATCCATAGTATAGTCTAGTCTAACATATTGGATTGTGATCATTATAGCCCCTCCAACGCCTCCGACGTAAAACAAAGGCACACATATATGAAATATCACTACAATTACTGTAGCAAAGCCAACATAGACGCAAATCATATCGATGAGTAAAACCAAATCTGCTGGAAAAGGAGCTGCATACAAAACATATAGGAAGGCGTATCCGATTGCTGTTCCAAAAAATGGATAGGCGAGACTAACTTCAAAATCTTATAGGATATTCACAATCAATTTAACAACAACAACAACATTAAGGGAACCAGCATTCACTACTAAAAATCAGACTTATAGCCACGGCACTGCCACAGATATTACCGTGGCAAACTAAATTAGCCACGTATTAGCCAAGGCATGAAAATTGTGGCATTCTAGTGGCTCTTTCCTGGCTATTTAGACAGAGCAGAGAGACAGTGGCTGACAGTGGCTATATAGCCACGATGTGTCATGATTTATGTCATGGCTATTGTTGCCACACACATAACCACCGTTTTCCCGTAGCTAATAGTCGCGGTCCAAAACAGTGGCAATAGCTGGCTATATAGCCACGCCAGGCTAGGGAAACGCTGTGGCTATATGATATGTCAATTCCAATAATGGAAATTCGATTTAGACATAAGTTGAATAGATGGACTACTCAACATATTTGGGAAAGGATCGACTACTCAACGTATTTTCTTTTAGAGTTCACTTCATATAAAAATGCAGAATCATGATCTCAAAGTTGCGTTAATCAATAACATAACCATCCTTCTGGACAAAAAGTACAATTGATCTCATGATCCTGTAATATATTTTCTATTTTTTTGTCTAATAAATATCACATTTCAGCAAAAAAAAAAAAGTGAATTGAATTTGTAAAAATATAGTTTTCATTTTTGGTGAATTGAATTTGTGTTCACAAATTTACTTTAGTTTTCCAGATTTTTATCTTCTCAGATATGTGTCATCGAAGTCCTACTTTATGTTTGTTTTTTTATCTTAATCATATAACTCACCCAATGTTTGTAGCCGCAACTCATTTTCGGCAGTGATAGAACTAAATATAACGCTGTTGCCCAAAAAAATACCAAAAACATATGTAACCATATATACAAAACATTGGTTACTATATACAAATATTTTTATTAGACATATAAATTAGGCAAAAAAATTTTTGGTTATTAGATACGTAACTTCTTATGTTAACTAAAACTACCATATACTTTTATGGTTAATGTGTGAGTACTAACCTTATTGTCATGAGAAACAATAAAAAAAAATTATTTTAAGATATTTTTTTATATGAAAGTCTTGTAAATGTAGTTCAATTATCTAACATCATAAATACTATTATAAAAATTATAATCTGAACATGGTACTACTAAATAAACCTAAAAATATGAGATTGTACAACTATTTGCATGACGGCGCATAAACAATTGGATTTTAATAAACAATTGGATTTTATTTTTAATCTATCTGAATCTTAAACCATTCAAAAACATCTCTGAAGCAGAGTAAGATATGAGTTGGAACAATTGAAAGCAACAGGAAGATAAATCAAAATGGTTTAAGATTCAGATGATTGAAACAATTTGGATTTGGAATTAAAAATTATATTCATTCAAAATGCAGCTAAAAATAATGGCTTCTCATTGGTTAAGTCATATAGACAAGGATCGCACACATCCACCGTTGATAAGACTATATCGAACGGTCACAAATCTTTTTTTGTTCTTCTTTTTTAATTCTTATTTTGTTTTCTTTGCTTCTCTTTCTCGCCTCCAAGGCTTCAGCACCAATGCTAAAAAAAAAATTGCAGTCCAGACTCATGGTAATTATCTTCTCCTCTTCGTCTCCTTCATCCTCCTCATTTTCTTCAAATCTAACTTTTTTTCAGATCTTGATGTCCCCTTCAAGAGCTTATTCAGGCCCAAAGAAGAAGGAGATCTGCTTTCCTTCTAACGTCAGTTAGGTTTTGTTACAGGAACGGCGTTGTGGCGGTGGCGATGGCGGAGCTCCGGGAGCTCGAAGCGGTGGTCGGGAAAATCCAGTTCGATGGTGACGTGGTGATGCCGAGATCGGTGAGCGAGGGAGCATATCCGAGATGGTGGTCGGAGAAGATCGAGGAGGTTACGGACGGAGCAGATCCGAGGAGGGAGCAGGTCCTAGGAGGTCACGGTGCCTCGTCTCCGAGGATGAACGACGGTGCGGTGGTACTGAACGGAGGTGGTGGTGCTCGCGGCTTCTCTCCCCTACTCACGTACGGCGTTTGCGGCGAAGAAGATGGAGGGTAGCTAGACCTGTTCCGGTGGTTGTTGGCGATGAATTGACGGTGAAATGACGCTTCCATTGCTTCGCTGTCCGTGGATGCTGTTTTTTTTTTATTTATTTTTTTCTTAGAAGCCACGGACTAATATGTCGCAAATTGTGGCTAATCGATTTTTTATTTATTTTATAAATCTTATGAATTATTATTTTTGTCAAAAGAGCTACGATAAAACCTATGTGATCATTGTGGCTTTTTGTGGCTAATTTAGCCAGAAAAACATTGTGGCTAAATTGTGGCAACTTAGCCAGGATTGCCGTCGTGTCTATATGTGGCAGTGTTGCCACGGTTAGCCACAAATATCAGTTAGCCACGATGCTATAGCTAGAAACTTTTTTCGTGGCAATCAGTGGCTACTGGACATATAGCCACGGAATTGAAGTCATAGCTACGGTTCTTACTGTGGCTATATGTCTGATTTCTAGTAGTGATTGCGTCTCGCAGTGTTGATGACAAACTTAAGTGGGGCAAAGACCAATGCAAACCCCATCAGTATGATGATTGCTTGGTGACACTCGCAAGTGCGTAAAGGTTGCAGCTGCAACTGCTGAGACGGCGGGTGAGACCTAGACAACTGCGACCCAGACGATCGCGACGAGTGAGTCGATGATGTCTTCGATACAAGCGATTACGACCCAGACGGAGAAGACGAGTGCAACAACTGCGACCCAGTCGAGTGAGATTTGAACATATACCAATATGAAATGACATCATCTATACATTTTTATGACACATTAATCATTGTCTCATTGCACAACGATTGCACCAAATATTTCAACATAAGTTTGAATTGTTTATAATTCATAAAATAAGTGTGGACTAGATTCTAACTCGTGCGTCTGCACAGGGTCAAGTTTTTTGTAGACTAAATTATGATTGTCTAATTTAAGTGTTTACGACCAAATTTGTTGAATTTGTAATTCCTAAGCGTCCAAATAAAAATTTATTATTTGTTAATTTATTGTGGGAAATATGTTTTGATGTTTATTATACACTTCCGAATTAAGTTATACGTCCGCGCGAGATATAGTTTTTTAAAAATAAATTTTGAAATATATAAAATGGGCAAAGTTTTTTGTAAACTAAATTTTAAAATATAAAAAATGAGAATGAGATATAAGATATAATTAAGCATTATTGATTCAAATATATTGAATTTGGGATTCTTAAGTTTTTAGTGAGAAGATAATATTTTGTTGATTTGTTGTGCAGTATCTCTTTTGATGTTTATATCATATTTCTAACTAGTGCTATGCGAATTAGATTCTAATAGGTGTTGTGTGTGGGGCAATATATTTTTTATACATTATTTTTTTTGTATAAA
This sequence comes from Eutrema yunnanense, assembly GCA_002933935.1. Classification (NCBI taxonomy): domain Eukaryota; kingdom Viridiplantae; phylum Streptophyta; class Magnoliopsida; order Brassicales; family Brassicaceae; genus Eutrema; species Eutrema yunnanense. The sequence continues at coordinate 26,633 of PKML01032285.1, forward strand.
AACGTTATGTATACCAAACACTAACGAAAACAGTTTAACTTTAATTTTAATGAAATTTTTCATGATCATGTGATTTTTGTAACTTTAAATGATAGCAACGTTTGTTATCTAACAAAAAATTAATATGTTATAAAACTATATGATATCGTCATATGGTGTATATTAGTATAATAGGAATATAAGTTAGTTGGGTATACATTGATGTAATCGTAATTGTAAACTTTGTTATTATGTGAATCTAGATTACTACACAACCAATTTTTTTTATGAGTGTTAAAATGGGTTAATCCGTCCTTTTAATATGTCTCGAATTATCCCACTATCTTGTATGTTTTGACAAACCAACCTGTAAAGGACAGTGATTATAAAAATATAATATTAACCCGCCCGTTTATATTACCGTATAGTATAAATATTTACTATTTTCAAATATTTGAAAATTTAGCCTAGTTGATTATGATAAAAAGATACAATAGCATATTTTTTTTATCATTTGCATTATTATGAGAATATTATTTGAATTCGAATATCTAAATTAAATCTAAATTATTTATTATTTTTTGTAAATATACAATAAAAACTGATTTTGTATTTTTGATAAGTAATTTAACATATATTTAAGGAAATCCAAATTAATCTGAATTAATATTTAAATTTTCGAAATTAAATATAAAATAAAATACATTTTTTATTAATATTTCATTAAATTGATTTGTTTAACAACATGAATAGTGGTTATCCAAGTAAAGAATAGCGTAATATGAATGTTTTTCTGTTTGGATACAAAATGTATACCTATTTTAATAATATAGATTGATTGATGAACTCATTAGCCCAATTACATATGCAACAATACAAACAACTTTGAAAAAGAATCTAATACTAAAGGAATTTTAAAAATACCATTTTTCAAATTACTATTTTCTAGCTTTTCCATTGTTTCTTCCATCTATCTCGATGACGACAGTGAAAATAGCGAAACTGAAATATTGTGGACAAACGCTTTCTTCGCGCTTTAGATCTGATCACCTCTGCGGCGACCACTATGATGTATAAAATTGTTCACATCGAACTTGTTTGGAAAATAGCGGAAGATTTTTGCAAAAGAATACATGAGCTTGTCTTTTGATGATGGTAAAATTTCTCACATGGCTTCTGTGGTTTATAACAAGATCTCATACAGGGTCGGAGGCAGTAAGGTGAGACGGTGTCAGCTGACCCTTGTCATTTAAAAAAAAATCAGTTATAGGCTTTAAAGAAAAATTATATTGACCTCAAGTTAGAATAATTTTTGACCCCAATACAAAATTAATTTAGATACATAACACAAAAAAAAAACCAATATAAAATAAAAGAGCCCAAATACTAGAGAGTTGGGTTTCAACTAAAATTTTATCCCTGTGGCTAAACTAAAATAAAAAGTATAGCCACTTATGTTTTTACGAAACACACAAATAATATATATTGAATTCTTAATGTGTTTAATTTTTTATTAAAAAAAGATGTTACCCCCGGTAAATAAAAATTCCAGCTCGGCCACTGATCTCATAAGTGGGGGGTATGTAGGTGAAATCCATATGACGATGATAAAGAATTAAAGATCATTGTTTGAGAAATCTTGGCTTTTTGTATGATAAAGCAAAAATATGGGGGGTATGTAGGTGAAATCCAAGGAGATGTGATTTCACCCATATACATGATGTTCCTTCTAATCTGATCTTCAGAGGCAAGTTCTTGGTTGAGTGGTCATTGATGATCCTATTGTCCTCAACTGCTTTCTAAAATCCGACAGCAAGAGCCATTGCACGCAAGATAGTTGGACTGACCAATCATGTAGCCGAAAATAAAGTGGTTTCACTCTTTTACTATCACATATATAAAAAGATAAGAAGGTTATTGTTGTTGTAGAGATCACTATTTCTTTGAAGTCTGAACCAACAAATCGTTTGGCAAGCAAGAACACAGACTCGTTTAAATACTAGAGTTCAAATCTCGAGACTAAATCAGGTCTTAAGTTCTTAAGTTCACGGTCTGCAAATGAATCCAGATCTTAAGTTCACGGTCTGCAAATGAATAGCAGCAATGTTCAGAAACATCCGATCCAGTTAGAAACAGCATATTTAACCCTTGTTGTTGTCAAAGGGGTGTTCTTAACTTATGTCGGTAAAGGAAGTTTCCAACTGAACAAACTTTAATTGTCGGTGATGGAAGAAGCATAGAACCCACTTTGTCCCAAAAGAATGTCACCTTCTTTATTCAGGTGATGAAAGAGAGAGATAAAGAGAAAAGTCTGTTGGATATATGATATTTTCTTTAACTGCTACAGAGTAGAGCATACCATCTCCTGTTTTCTTTTCATGACTTTGCTTGTTCATGTGTCATCTTATCTGAGTAGGTGCAAGTGAGATCAGGTTAGTTTAGATAGAACCAACTTTGAACTTTCTTTACCTTTTTGGTTGGGAAAGACTTGAGAAACCCAAAACAAAACAATGTTTTAACTGTCATAATTCATCAACCCATTTGAAGAAACTTATAATCAGTTCTTGTACTTCATATATCCTACAGCTATTAATGTCTGATAAATCTACAGCCATGAGCACATCAAATGTTTAAAAGCATGTCTTGATTTAAGAATTAAGAGTAATAGAATTCTGGTTATTTAACGTTGATCCATTAATGAAACGGCACTAAGTATTATCTCAAGTAAACCATATCGGCACGGCAGGGTTTTAAGCCTATTATTCTCTCCGACACAAAGTTGGTAACATTCATGAATTTGATTCTACGTCTAATTAGTCAACCCATTAAAATTAAAATTCTCAAAGTCTCCAACTTTACTATTTCTGATCCCATTCATCATGAATATACGAATTTTATAGTTGTTTACTCTTTCGCACCAAAACAGATGTGTTTTTTTTTTTTGTTCACCAAAGAGGATGATCAATCGTACTTAATTATCATCAATTTTCGATCTCATGGCATTTTTCTGGAGAAAATAGTAGTAAATTATTTTTTTTTTAAATTAAAAGTTAAAACTTTACCAGCAAAAAAGATGAAAACATAAAAAATAAAAAAAAGGATAAAATTAAAGAGATGGGAATCTGATGGGATCATGGAATGATGGAAGACAAGTTAATTGGAATTTCGTGCGAACGTGTGAAAATGGTTAATACACGTGCGGTCTCTTCACGTCTCTTTGATTTTTTGGGGTTTTAGATTGGAAAGAAAATAATAATAGATGTTAAATTGGGCATGCTCTTTCAACATTCGTAATAATTATGACGAATCCGTAATAATTATGACCCCACGATATTTTCTTGCAACCGTCAAGTTTAAATATTTATGGGCAAATAAAAATTCACAGAAGGCAAAGAAGACTGTTTATTTCCTTTTTATTTAATAACCAAATTTATTATAAATGGAAAATGATAGCATTACCCTCGAACCAGCACTTATAAATAGAGAGGATCAGTGCGAGTAACTGACATTCATCATCACAATCATCGTCATCTACATCACATTAACGCAAAAAACCTGATCACAGAAAGTGAAAAAATGGCGAATATTCTCATACTCTTCTTCGTCTTCATCACAAGTAACGAACACTCTCTGTTTTTGGTTCCTTCTCTGTTTCACTTATATGTTTTTTCGTTTTTTTTTTTAATTGTTTTGGTTTGTGTATAGAAATTGCAGGCGGCATTGCTGTTTCCGCCACCGTATTCACTTTGCAGAACACTTGCCCTTACACCGTCTGGCCCGGGATTCTCTCCGGAAACAGTAACACCCTCGGCGACGGCGGATTTCCCTTGACTCCTGGCTCTTCCGTACAGCTCACCGCTCCTCCGGGATGGTCAGGCCGCTTCTGGGCTCGTACCGGCTGCAACTTCGACTCCTCCGGACACGGTAACTGCGTCACCGGAGACTGCGGCGGCGTCCTTAAATGTATCGGCGGCGGAGTTCCTCCAACCACTCTCGCCGAATTCACCGTCGGATCAGGCGATTCCGGCAAGGATTTCTACGACGTGAGCCTCGTCGACGGTTACAATGTCGAGATGGGGATAAAACCCCAAGGAGGTTCCGGAGATTGCAAATACGCAGGCTGCGTCGCCGACGTCAACACGGTTTGCCCTAGCGAGCTTCGGATCATGGATCCGCACACGGGAATTATCGCGGCGTGTAAGAGCGCTTGCGCGGCGTTTAATTCGCCGGAATTCTGCTGTACCGGTGCTCACGCGACGCCGCAAACTTGTTCTCCGACGCATTACTCGGCGATGTTTAAGAACGCTTGCCCTAGCGCTTACAGTTACGCCTACGACGACGCAACAAGCACTTTCACTTGTTCCGGATCTAACTATTTGATCACTTTCTGCCCCACCCGGTCTTAATAACCGGAGCTCCGGTTTAGATTCGGGTCGGGTTTCATTTTCACGTTTCTTTTGCTTATTTATTTTTATGCAAGGAATGATTATGACTTTGTATCTTCTTCCATTCTTAAAGATTTTTCCAAGTTATTCAGTTGTTACACTCATCTCATTTGCATTGATGCTTTGATCTGTGCCTATTTTATTTGACAAAGTATTGAATAATGGATGCTTAATTAGAGATTAGAGGGTTTCTTTGTTTAAGGTCATTGGTTCTTGATGTACTTACATGAGAGAGCAATGATAACATCTACTGTTAACCAAAAGAGACACAGCTTTAACTACTATACTCTACTTTTTAAGCCACGGAATTGTTAAAGACATGAGACCCGCAAGCTTGTTGTTAGTCTGTTAGCTGTTGCGGTTAAGATCAGTGTTTCTGGATTCTTTTGATTTCCACTTGCAAGCTTTCTTCATTCCTTTTGCAGCTTGAACGAATCCCACAATAACCTGAAGCTCATCCATTTCCTGTAAACCAGAGAGAGGACAAAATTCACAAACATATTGTAGCTTTTGATTTCAGTTGTTAAACAAACAAACAAGAATGTTACCTGAGACATGAAGTGTCTCTGAACAATGTCAAGTAGTTGCTCCTTTGATGGATTAGGAAGAGCATCCACCTTACAAAAAAGAGATCAAAAACAAAAACAAAAACTCTGTTCCACAATTACCGGTAACTAAAAGAGTAGAGATAGAATGTTCTTTTTTCACTCACAAGGTTAAAATGTCGCCAATATCTCAGTAATGCAGGCATATCCAGTTTGCTAAGATCAACCTTCTGCGTTCAAGCCATGTTTTGCCTCATCAGTAACCCAAAACATTTGAAATGAAAATCCACCAGTAACAAGTCCGAGGCATTACCATGTTCCCACGAGGAGCCAAACTCGAGCTTTTTAAGTGCGAGTCACAAGATAAGGCCTTACACATTGTCTTATGAGATAACCGCGCTGATCTGTGTCCTCTTTGCTTCGACTTATGAGGCTGCAACGTGTCCTCAGATGCTGCAAAAGTCACATTGGAGAGTTTTTGATACTTGAGAAAATATTACAGATATTCGACAAGGAACCAAACTTACTCATATCTAAGGTATTCCACTGCGTATGCTGGACTTCAATATCATCGTCTTCTTCGTTCCCTGTAGGAGCTTCAATGACACTAAGTGCATTCCTCTGCAACTTCACTTCTATTCCATTTGTCAAAACCTGAAAATTTTAAAAAATTGCAAGTCAGTAAACAACAAGTAAAAGTTAGGGACTTTTTTTGAGAAATGGGAATGCCGGGAGACAAGTAGTGGTGGAATTTGATATCGATATTAGTAAAATATATTTGCGTTGGGTTATGAAGAAATCGTATTTAATTATAATGTAAAGCTAGAGGAATGATCAAAGAAAGGAATTTATAATATTAAAAAACTAAGCAGCCTAATGAAATTGAGAAGGTCTATAAAAGTAACTCAACCAATGGAGAAAAATTCGGTAATGGATGAAAATGACCCAGAACAAAACCCTAATTTATGGTATTAATTTAGTGACAAGTAAAAAAAATCTAAAAGCCAGACAAAGATGAAAAAGGGATAAGGATTCACAAGAAATTTGATGAGAAGAACAAAAAAAGTTAAATAAATATAAAAAGTGCAGATCGTTATGATGCAATTTAGAATAAAGTTGGTTTTTTTTTTAAGGACAATCAATCTTTTTTGCTTTTTGTTGCGTTGATCCATTTGATTCGGCGAGTAGCATTGATTTGGTGCATTATTGAGCTTCATGATTCAAAGGATTCTGGATTAAAGCTCAAATCTACACTTCTCCTTTCAACAATTGTTCAGATACGAAATCAAAAGGGGAAGAACACAAAATATCTACTAAATAAGACAAAACCCAGTTTAACAAAACGGAAGCTGGATTTTCTCACCAGCCAATGCCAACCGCCGAGTCCGACAGCTTTCTTAACGACACCTTGAAGACCGACGAGGACAGATTTCGTACGGTTGTTTCCGGTAACGACCACTTTGGTATGACGTGGCAGCACAGTTAGTTCCTCCTCGCTACTGCAATCTACGAAGCAACTCTGTAGCTGAGAGAATCCTCCATTGAGGACGTTTGAGTTATCGGCAGCTTCCAGCATTTGTTATCTCACTTCTTCTTCTTCTTCTCGCTAGATTATTAGAACAGAATCACCGCCTCGAGTTTCACGATCCTCGAAACGGGAGTTGGTGCATGTTCGGAGGATTGAGAGAAAGGGGAATAAGAGAGAAATCGAGCAGAGAGATTAGGGTTTATTTGTTTTGTGTCTGAGGAAGAAAGACAGAGTAAGGAGTAAGAGAAAGAGGGAAAAGCAGAGTGTAGTAAGAGAGAGGGAAGGGAAGGGGACGATAGCGACCGCCTTCCTATCGATATTGCCAATGATAACCCGCCACGTGGATTTTGTACTACAACCATTTGCACAATGGAAACTGAGCGGTTTCTCTCTCTTTTTTTTTTACACACCGGTTTTTGTCTTCTACGGTGTGTTTACTGTTTAGTCCAATCAAAACTCTATTTTCCTTGTTAAACCAGTGATGTGTAATGTTTACTAAAAAAAACATAATCTGAACGAATACTGTCAGATTGCATAAAACCAACTGATTTAACATTCAAATTTATTTTTAACACTTACTAAAAAATTATGAGAACTATTCAAAATAATTCAAAAACAGATAATTATTTCCGTTCCACAAATATTCACGACCACGATGAACGACTATAATTGCACTATGTTGGAGAATTATTTCCGTATAAATTGCATTATTTGGGAATCGATTCTCATGTCTTATAGTGTAGAAATATTAATAAATCATTTAATCAACCACTGGACTATGACGGCTTCCACATCATTCAAACCCCAAAAATCGGATAAAAAAAATGGATTGAATATTTTTGGTTAATAAAAAAAAAAGTAGGAAATATATACTTTTGGTTACATGGTTTAGAAACATTTTTTAGGTACTAGTAGTAATTTGTATTGGAATCCGATGATTATGCTTTTTTACAAGGGTTTAAATAGTGAAAAGAAGAAGAAAAGGAGGGCCACACTTGGTAATTTTAATTTTTGTGTAATGTACACACGCGATCGACGTGAATCTGAATGGTTGACTGATATTTTTCTTTAAAAAGTCAGGCGAATGGGCCCATGCATTCTCGAAATTACGATAATACCCCTCTTGTTTATTTGTTTTCCTTTTCCTCTCCATTTTGAATTTGAATCACCCCCTACTGTATTAAATACTTGCATCGGATAATGTCCATATAGAACAATTAACTAGAACCAAAAAGTCTATGGAGTAATTCTTAAGACATATAGTTGTAAGTTTGTACGTAAAAATGAGGGAAAACATTGTTGTCTGAGTTTACAGTTAAATAGCTAGGCGGAAAAATGAGAGTTAGCAAGGTAACATGGACGTAATAATAAAAAAGCAAAACATATTTTTCATAAAGTCAATATTTTGGCCTAAAAGCCAAACTACTATTATCATCCAATTGATGTTACAATAATCTAAAACTTTTACCACTAAATAGATTTTGAAGAAAAACGACAGTTTAATAAACTAAAAAGGTAAGGATAACTAGTACGTACTTAGATTCTAAAGGCAATGATTTGTCGATTTAGATTTTTCAGACAAATTTAAAACATAACCTTTATTTATTTCTCCTAAATGCGAAACAAAAGAAAACCCCCTCATCCAATGTTTAAAATTTCGCTAAGCGTTAGTCGCACGGTTAAGGTAGAATTATCGTCTAACGAATAAATCGGGAATTAATCAGAGATTAGTTTTTGATATTTTTAATGTCTTTTTAACATGATAATCTATTATAATTTATAATTTTGATATAATATTATGATTAAGATTGCATAAAACACGTGAAAACAAATATTAGGTCTAATATATTATAATTTTTATTAAAAAAATATGAACATAAGTTAGACTAATCAAATTTTAGACTCAATTATTATTTTATTTTTAAAAAAAAAAACTAAAAAAAACATTGGACTAGGCCTAGGCAGAAATGAATCGGTCTATACGGTAATTAATCGGTTTAGACGGAGATTAATCAGACACCCGATTTATTAATCCAATTACTCATAAACCGAAGTGGCCCCCTAGGCACTTAGTATATAATATATTATACACTAATAAAGTTGTTGAAGTATAGTGGTAAGTATTTATGTATGTCGTGCGGGTGACCCGGGTTCGATCTCCAGCAACGGCGATTCACTTTATTTTGCCTAATTATTATTGAACCCTCTGATCCATTCCAAGAGTTACTCGCGGAAGGTGTTATTTTTTTATTTTTTATTTACTTTAAAACTGTTTTTACTTTTAAGACATCTCATCCGCTTCTGAAATCAATAACGTCATAATCTTCAAAATTCACAAAATCACGTATATGTTGTCTCAGTCTCAGAACTGCACCTTCATTAGTCATACAATTGATTTTTTTTCTCTTTTCCTGCTATTGCAGAAAGAATTCCGACATTAAAAAAGAAGTAAATGTCTTAAGATTTCACTCACAGATTATTGTTATGCTTACTCTTTAATATATTAGAAAAAAATAGAATATATTTAAGTCAAAAGCGTGTAAAACTAAAATATAGGACTCCATATGCGTTCGTTGGAAGATAATAATAATATATAAGCTACAATAATATATCATATTCATACTATATGCTAGGGTCTTGCTGTGGGACATATTCGTCAAACCATTTTCCTTCTTACGTTCAGTGAACTAGCCCAATCATGTTTATAAATGATATAAATAAATAAAATATGAAGGACCCAGCAAATAATTGAAATTTAGCAAACTGCTACTTCAGTTTATAAGTAAACTAGATACTAAAAGCTATATTCTTTTTTTTTATATTTTTTTGGTATCATTTGTAAAGCATTAAGAAGGTTAAAAAAAAAACATGAATGATTTACAAATACAAAATAGTCAGGACAAAAGTGATCAATTCTTTATTTTGAAAGTGAGATGTCTATGCCAGAAAAATGAAAAATTGATTTGAATATATCATTATGTTAAATCACGGCTTAAATAACTTCTTGATGTTGTTTTTTTTTCTCTTTCAAAACTTGTTGCGGTTCAAACAAAATTATTTCACAGGTTTGGATTAGGGCTCGGCATTCGGATCCACAGTTCGGGTTCGGATCGGTTTTGAACTCGAATTACCCAAAAAAAACTTAAAATAATCTGAAAATAATCCGAACTAACCCGAAATAAACCGAAAAGCTCGAATATATATATATGTATATATATGCGATATATACATAATATGATATATTTATAATTTATCGAATACCCGATCGGATTTTGGGTTATAGCTGAACCGATCCGAGAATCGAATTAGATTTACACAAGAACTGTTTAGGTTTTACACACAAACCAAAACCAAACCAAACCCAATATTTCGGGTCGGGTCGGTCCGATCCGGTTTTTATGCCGAGTTCCTAGTTTGGATATTAAGAACAAAAATAAACCAATGAGGGCATCTCCAACTCCACTCCATTTTCTACTCCAAACTCTATCTTGGAGTAAATTTCTCTCAAACCCCACTCCATTTTCCACTCAAAAATAGAGTTTCTCCATATTCTACTCCATATTTGGAGTAATTCCATATTCTACTCCATTATGGAGTTGAACTTTTTTAATTACAAATTGATCCTTTAAATATTAAATATTTCTATTTTATACTTTTTATTAATTTAGCAATGTATTTGTCGTACATATTATCAACTATCAACATATATGCATGTGACACTATACATATTTTTTTATGTCATAATTATTTAAAAACTAAAATTTTTATTTAAAAAGATTTCAAAGTAAAATAAACTTAAAAATACATAACAAATGCTGAAATTAAAGATAAGCAACATAAAAAAATTTAACACAACAAATATGATAAATTTAATATTCCCCTAAACCGCTTCCTGGTCCACCAAGATCACTAAAAAATTGTCTAAACGAAGTTGATGGAGGAGGAATTTGTTGATCTTGTTGTTGAGCATTCTGTTTTTGTAAAATTTTGGCTTGTTCACCCTGAATATATGCAAGAATATTTGGCTTGTTCAAAGATAAAGAAGCTCATTTTTCACTTCGAAATACACTAATTGATAATTTATGGGAAAAATTTAGTGTCGGTGATGTTTAATGATATTATGTAATTTTTTTTATTTAATAAGTATTAAATTTTATTAAATTCATAATTTATAAAAGTTTTGTAAAAAAATGGGTTAATTTGTAATTTTTAGAAATAAAATGCATTATTAATAAAATACAAAAAGAATCTATTTAGTATACTTATTTTTAATTAAATTTTATTTAGAATATTTTTTTTTGGAGTAAAAAATGGAGTTATACATTGGATCAAAACACAACTCCTTCTATTTTGAAGTAAAAAATAGAGATATACATTGGAGATGTTCTCATTTGGTGTGGTTTTTTTTTGGTCACACAAGGACCTACACCAAAAAATGGGTCCCACTTTGTGTCATCCATCTCTTCTCTGTATTATAAATTTATAATACGGGTTATTTGGTCATTACACAGAGAAAAATTGATTAAAAAAAAAAAAAGATAAAAAAACACACAACATACGTACTTGGCGCTTTATCCTCTACACCCAACCACACAGTTTGCTATGTACACCTTAGATAATCTCACTCTTCATAAACCATGTTTGGACACGTGTATGATCGATATTAATAAAAACACGCTTCTTAATGTGAACTCGCGTACTTGAACACATGACCCAAAAAATCAACTCCAATTATATTGTTTGTAATTAATTCTGAGAAGAATGAGAGATTCTTCTTCGATTCCAGCGAAGGAAAAGCGTATTCCTCGTGAGCACTAACTTCTCACTCTTCTTCTTCTTCTTCAGTCTGCGTTCACACAATCCTCACCCACCCATCATAGCTCGGAGGTCGGATGACGTCGGATGGGGCTACGTCGACATCAGCAGCGGCGGCAGCAGCGGCGGCGAGGAGGAAACCGTCGTGGAGGGAGAGGGAGAACAATCGGAGGAGAGAGAGACGGAGAAGAGCCGTAGCTGCGAAGATATACACTGGGCTTAGAGCTCAAGGTGATTATAATCTCCCGAAACATTGCGATAACAATGAGGTCCTCAAGGCTCTCTGTGCTGAAGCTGGTTGGGTTGTTGAAGAAGATGGCACCACTTATCGCAAGGTGATTTCCGAAACAATCCCCCATTTTTTCAGATCTGAGCTTCTCTGTGTTTAGACGTTGGAATCTGAATTCGTGGGTGGATTTCAATTGCGTTTGAATCTGATTCATCTGGCTAGGCCAGAAATTCAGGAAAGTGGAAATTACACATAGCTTGAGCTTCTGTATTTGTAAGACTTATTTCAGATTTACAAATCCCGCATTTAGGACTTAGAGCTCCAAAGCATTGATCTTTCTTTTTGTCTAAAATGGGAGGAATTGTGGTTGTTGAGATCCCCATTTCTTCTCTGTTTCTTGGTGCTATTAGTATAGTCTTAATCTGTATCTATGATCCAAAGTCTTTGCATTATTAGTATATATGCTTCTGGTGATGTTTTTCTTTTTTTGTTGGAGCATCAGGGATGCAGGCCTCTACCTGGTGAGATAGCTGGAACATCGTCTCGAGTTACACCTTACTCATCCCAAAACCCAAGCCCTCTTTCTTCGGCCTTTCAAAGTCCCATCCCTTCTTACCAAGTCAGCCCGTCTTCCTCATCTTTCCCGAGTCCTTCCCGTGGTGAACCCAATAACAACAACATCTCCACATTCTTCCCCTTCATCAGAAATGGCGGCATTCCTTCCTCTCTTCCTTCCCTCAGAATCTCAAACAGTTGCCCCGTTACTCCACCAGTCTCATCCCCAACTTCTAAGAATCCTAAACCATTGCCCAATTGGGAATCTATCGCTAACCAGTCCATGGCAATCGCTAAGCAATCCATGTCGTGTTTTAACTATCCTTTCTATGCGGTTTCTGCACCTGCTAGTCCGACCCATCGCCAATTTCATACCCCGGCAACTATACCGGAATGTGATGAGTCTGACTCTTCGACTGTTGATTCTGGTCATTGGATAAGCTTTCAGAAGTTTGCACAACAACAGCCATTCTCTGGATCTATGGTGCCAACCTCTCCTACCTTTAATCTTGTCAAACCTCCCGTGCCTCAGCAGCTGTCTTCAAATGCTGCTGCGCTCCAAGAGATTGGCCAAAGCTCTGAGTTTAAATTTGAGAACAGTCAAGTTAAGCCGTGGGAAGGAGAGAGGATACATGATGTCGGTATGGAGGATCTCGAGCTTACACTTGGAAACGGGAAGGCTCGTGGTTGACTTGAACAGCTAGGAAAACTCGGACGGCTTGTTGATTGATCGTGAGAAGCTATTCTTCTCGAGTTTCTTCTTCTTCTTCTTCTTCTTCCAGGTATCTGGATCTTTATATATGGAATCTCAAATGTTCTTCACTTACTATCCAAATATGCGGCAAAAAGCCTTCTCCATGGAAGCATTGGAGTTTGGAGTGTGTCGTTGTTCAATTCATGAATTTGGTTTCAAAAGCATTATTTGTAGATAAAAGAAATCTTAAGATGTATGATTATTCTGTTCCCTTACAAATGTTACATTAATTAGTGGCTTGAAACCGTTTTGTGTCTTGTCGTGTCAAAGTGATTAGTGATGTATCATGTCTTAAGCCCATTCTGCTTCTCATCAAGATCCAAAATTTGCAGAACATATGCTTTTTACAAAATGTTAAATTCTTTATTTCCCTGCAATTCAATATTTTTTTGTCAAAGACTAACCCATATCATCAAATATATAGTTAGACAAAGCTAGCTAGAAGAAAAGCACAACCAATGAACACAGCTAGCTACAAATGCTACATTTTCGTAATGAATACAAACTCTAGTCATCGTCATCTTCTTAACAATCGAATCCCTTTTGCTGAGTAAACAAGTCATGGAAAATGCAGATCCAGTTGGGTCTCAATCTCGGGGCTTTCCGGTTCTTTCTCAGTCTCAACATTACATTCTTGGTATCTGAAGCAAGCTGTGAGATGATCATTCACAATGCCAGAGACCTGCAAGAAGGAATAAATGACTGTAGGACCAACGCAGCGGAACCCTCTCTGCATCATATCTTTGCTAATGTACTCTGCCTTTGGGGACTTAACCGGTACTTGACGACCATAGCGGTAGCCATTTCTTAAAGGCTTGTGGTTCACAAATCTCCAACAATAGTTGCTGAATGATCCAAATTCCTGCTTGACCTGTTTTTCAGTTTACAACCAGAAGCTGTTTCAATAAGTTTCCAACACACAATATTCACAACTTCTTTAGCAAAACACACACAATCAGTCTACCTTGAGAACCGATTTTGCGTTCTCTACAACGGCTCTCAGTTTCTGTTCGGATAAAATTAGACACCCATTTACTCTAAGAGACTTCAACCTCTTCTCTGTGAATTGTGCTACAGCAGGAGGATCGAAATCTTCAAAGAGCTTCCTGTGAAAAGAAATAAAAAAAACTTGTGATATTATTACACACAAAAACAAAGGGAGAATCTGTCTTCTTTTCTTCCTCAAAACAGAAACAGAATATTGACCTAAAGGCTTCTCTTTTGTGAAGGATTGAAGGCCAACTAAACTCAGCCAATGCTTGTGAGAAGACAAGCAGCTCGAAGAGTTTCTTGTCGTCACGAACCGGAACACCCCATTCCTCGTCATGGAACAACACGTAGATTGGGTCTGTTTGTTCATCAATCGTCATCGTTATTTGTATTAGCCAAAAAAAACACTTATGAATCCATCAATCTTGAACAATTTTGTTCGTCATTATTCTCAACAACAAGACCTAGTTTTTGCAGGGTGCAGTTAATGTGTTGTTGACATCTATGAAGATGATTGTTACCAATAATCTTTAACACATAAGTAGTTTATATAATCAAAAATCTTACCACTCACATGGCTTCCAAGTCGATTGAGATATTTATTGGGGACACAAGCGAAGAAAGTGTATTTTAATTCTTGCATAGTTTTATTAAATGTGCGAGGACAAGAAAGTCTCTACATTGGGTAAAAAATTTTTTTAACAAAGAAAAAAAAACAGTATTTTTTCGCAGAGGAAGAAAAATGAATTTAAATTAAAGTTAAAATGAGGCAAAGGAAAAACAAAAAAAGTTGTCAGACAAACAGACCTGAATTAGGTGTGATCCAGTGGCATCTCTTGACCGGTCCCGGATTTTCAGGAGCGGAGGTGGCGACATTGTTGAGTTTCGTGCCTGATCCGTTCCGTTTCGACGGAGTGATAATTTTCACCGACGAACGATCCGAGGATGAGGAAGAGGAGGAATCATCAGCTGAGGCTGAAAAGTTGCTCTTGCTCGTCACGGAGGAGTTCTCATTCGTCACTCGTGGATGCTTCTTCTTCGCGATCTCTGTTTTGGAAACCCTGAATCTGTTGCCGGTCGAACAGAGGATAGCTCGTGACTCGACCATCGGTTTAACTGGAGAACGAAGCTTAGTGGTGACTACAGACATCTGAGAAGCTTGAGGGGTTAAGGATGTGGTAGAGAATGGAGAAAAACGTGAGGGTAAATTTGGAAAGAGAAATTTGAGAACAGATAGATGGGATCAGAGATGGAACACAAGAGTATGTATGAATTGGAAGGTTTTTAAAAACAGAACGGTAACAAACAAAAAAAAGGACTTTAAGGGTGGATGTAACCGGTAATAGCCGGTGAATATTTGCTTACGTGTCTGTTAATCTTCTTCTGTGTTATTGTTCTTGGTTTCAGAAAGGGACACCAATAAATGGGTTCAAAGCCGTGAAAATTACGCTTTTTGTCATTAATTCCGGATTAACTGTGCCGCTCTTGTCGTTTAGAACATATAACACTTACTCCGTTTTATAAACAGTATCATTTTGACACATTTCATATATATAAATAAAACTATTAAAAATTTAATAATTACATCTTATTAATATACTATATAATTTTTATTTCTCTAAATAACACACAGAACCGTGTCTAGACATACGGATCCCGTAAGCGGAATTAAGAAAATGGCCATCATAATCCAAAATTTATATAAAACCAATCCAAATCATATAAAACAAATAATAACAACTATCGTCTCAAATTCATATAAAACTAATAATAACAATCATCATCCTAAACAGAGTCGTGTCTAAAAATACGGAACCCAGAAGCAGTGTTAAAAAAAAGACGCCAACTCATATAAAACTAATAACATCATCAAACTCATATAAAACCAATAATAACTAAAATTTCAATTATAAAACATAATTTTACTCCCTTTCTTTTCTACAAAATCAATAACCAAACTTTCAAAATCAAGACATTTTAACCAGCTTTCGTTCGATAGACTATAAAGTCAAGTCACTCAATCTCTTGTTATATACTCGAACGAAGATAAGACTTTATCAATTTCGACCAAAAATCACAAAATAGTTTGATCGTCTCCAAATCCACAAGCCTACAAATACATATCTAAAATTTTAAACCTACTCCAATCTAAAATTCTAAATCATACTTCAATAAAGTTGATAAATTAACCAATTATTTGAGTTTTTGTTTGTAATTTACTCTAAATCACAAATCAAACTAAATCTAATATTAGATGAAACAAAGTTATAATGAACAAAATACTTAACAAAATTAGCAAATACCAATTGATTATGACATTGTTGTGAAAAGAAGAAAACGCAAGTATTCAGAACTTCAACAATGGAGAAGAGGAGAGTTGAAGATGTGATTTTCAAAAGTAAAAGAGTAATTTTTTAATTGATTAGGCGTCTATGAGTTACTTTAATTTTTATTTTATTGTTGAATTAACTTTTTAATTAATTGCTAACTTAAATAAAACCCACATTTTTTTACTATTAAAAGTTAACAACTAGTCAAATATGGACCCTGATAATACACTACAATAACAAAGATAAAACTGGATTTTTATTTAAAATTATGCATTGAAAATATAAAATAACTGAAATAAAGACAAAATTTTAGTATAACATTTTTTGTGGAATGGAGGAGAAGTATATATTAGTGGGGTTAATTGTGGGGTTTTAAACGAAGTAAGAGGGTTAAACTTTAAAACATGTTTTTGGAGAATGCACCAAAGTCTTGCTTTATGACTTTGAACCATATATATACTAGTACATTAACCTCGAATTAACTGCCCCAGTAGCTCGTGCTCAATCACAAGCTTTGGGCTTCTCGAAGAAGGGGAAGTACAATGATTGTAAATGAACCAAGTTGATTTGACCGCTCTTTTAATTTTTAATTTTTTGGGAGATTTCAAGAATCGGGTTTAGAAAATGAATTATCAAATCCTATTTCAGTCATTATTGATTTCACTCTTTTCTTTTCTGTAGAGTTACTCCAAAAAACAAACTCTATAAGAATATTATATATTCATTACTAGCTACAAAGCCTACAATATAATCTTGTAGCATTGACTTTGATGGATTAACGGAGGGCAGAAAGGTCATTTAAAGGTGGGCAGAGAGTCGGAGTCTAATTTGGTGAAGTTGGAATTCGAGTGAGGGGTAAAATGGGGAATACAAAAGCTTTAGATAGAAGTTAAAAAGTAGCTTACCGTTAACAAAAAGAATCGTAAAAGCCATCCCAACACACACCAACTCCACCTCAACCTCACATTTTCCTTTTCTTTCTAACGGCTAACCACTAAAATCATCTTTAATGGGCTTAGCCCAAATAATTGTATGGCCCTAACTCCGTACTTAAAAGCCTTTTTGTGACAATCTGCAACATCTTTTGATTCAAAACTCTAACTGTACACTTTTTAATTGCATAGCCTTTGTGTAAGAACTAAGATTTGTCTTCCTTTAAACCGGTCCGAGAGTGTTGAAATGGTCCCACGCTTCCTAAAAGATTGAACCAAAGGACTTAGATTCAAAGATCCTACAACGTTTTTATTAATTGTCAATATGTTTGTGAGAAAACCTGTAATAACTCGAAAACTCTCTCAGCCATGTATTTCTGGTTTGCTGAAGCACCCTTCTGTTGTAGCTTGTCTGGATGAAGGATTAGTAATGCCCTCTGGTATGATTTTCGAACCGCATTTCCTTCGATCATATCCATGAGAGGTATCGGTTTCCACCCGCTTCCGGTCCAAAGAATCTGTAACGTACAAGAACTTCTACATTCATTAGTTATGCAGATATTGTGTATAATAATACATAGACCCAATAATGCTATGTATTATACCTCCTCTAATACAATACTTACATACTGCAGCGTGGACAGTAGAGACCGAATGTTTCCGCTCTTCCCGCTTGACCACTTGCGGATTTTCGCATCGATGTTCTGTAGAGATTGTTTTGTTTTAGCTTTGAGGCCTTTTTTCCGGGTAAAAAGTATCCCAAAAAAAAGAGAGTATATCTCTTTGTACCTGGATTTCTTTAGCATCATTTCTGGATTCTTCCAGTTTCTTCTCGTCTTGTGTTATATCCTCCACCTGCGCAGCACATTACAAGTTCCATGCCAATTATAAAGAGAAACATAAAAGTTGATATTGCAATCTTGAAGGCTGAAGTACATAATGTTACGTTTACCAAGAAATTAACATGGAAGGGCTCGTCTATATCCTCTGAGGTAGTATGTACTGACAGAAGAAAACCCAGTTAGCTCAGATGTTTATTTAGTTGTAAAGTGATGATAAGATTTTAAAAAAACCCAAACACCAATCCAAGAACTTACCTGTGCTTGGTTTCTGTCTCTCCTCTTGTTCAGTAACACCACTAGCCTTATTATTATTGTTCACGCTCACCCGATCTGAATCCTTTTTCTGAGTTGCTTGTGAAGGTTTCTGATCCCGATCCTGTAAGTAGATTATTTACAGGTAAGGAATCACAAACCAAGGAACTCACAGTAACATAAAGCAAGATCTTGATTTGAGGATCAAGTACCACAACAGGGATATCTGGAGTCGATTTCTTTTGTTGATCAGGAATGTTTACAGTTTCCTTGGCATTAGCACCGTCCTGATTGATATCAGTCCTGGGAGTTTCTTTAGCTCTCCATCTAGAGCTTTGTCCAAGAGATTCCCCACCTGCTCCAACTGAAGCTCCTTGACTGAAAATCTTAACAAAGTCCATCACTTTTCCTTTGACTCCATCTTTGCCAACTTCTGGTGCTGATGATGAACTTGCAAAGCTGGATTTATCTGGTTTTGGGGTATCCAAAGAACTTCTCGTGCCTTGTGGTTTCTTTTTGCTTCTTGAATCTCCTCCAGCAGAGCTTCGCATGTTTTTCGCTTTGCTTTTACCTTTTTTCACTTCCCTCTCTAATACTATTACATCCTCACCTGAAATGACAAAGAACAAAACAAAGTCCACAAAAGGAAGCTAAACCCAATCAAACATGTATGCAGAAACCAACCTTGTATCTCATTGTTACCATGAAAAAATGAATGGAGAGGCTTCACATTAGCTTCCTGCGCTTTTGACACACCAGAGAAGGCCTGATCAGACATCAAATCGATTTCTGTTTTCTCTTCTTCTGTCTGAACAACAGGACACTTCTGCGATGTCTTCTTTACCTCTTTCAAACCAGATAAAACACTTTCTCCTTCTTCATATTTACCAGTTTTGTCAACTGAAGTAGAGTGCTGCAAATCACTCGGTGGTGTCGTCTCCACAGCTTTAGCCATAGAGCTCAATCTCGAACTGCCCCAGATGACAACAGGAACTCCTTTATTAGGCCACTTGTAGATGGAGAAGTGAAACTGCCTGCCTTTCCCAGAAACAACTTGTGGAGCATCATCACAAACATCTAAATCTGATTTAGCAGTAGAGGCCACCAAATCGGGTTTGCTCGAAGTTCTTGAGAAAGGAGAGCTCCAAGCAGTTTCTTTGTTCTTGCTCAAACTACGAGTAGCTGGACCAAATGTGGGAATCTCTGTCGCTTTGATTAGTTTTGCAGGAAGACTGAGGAACACAATCATATCCAATACATAACTTGATCATATGATTATGAAACTAATAATCTCGTTGAAATAGTAAGAAGAAAAAAACCAGACCTGAATTGTGCAGGCGCAGGAGATTCGGCTTTGTGAGGGATAGGACGAGCCGGGCTAAGGATCCGAGAACCCGGAAGTGATGACCCGAACGGTTCGCGTTCGTTCTTCGTCTTCCTCGGCGGCGAAGATGGTGATGATGATTCGTTCGCCCTGAAAATATCGTCGAAGAAATCGTCAGCCGTGAAACGACGCCGGATGGATGGATCTTCGCCGAAAACAGGCTTGTCGACGATGACGTCACGCCGCCTGAGAGTTGTTTCACTGAAGCTATGTCGAATGACTTGGCTAACCTTGGAACGTCTTTTAGGCGGACCACCAAACACATCTCCGAAGTCGATGTCCAGGTCATCGCCGCCAGGATTACGCAGCACAGGTGGTGAGTTCGAGGGCAGAAGAACGGTTTCCGAGCTTGGTAGTGTCTGCATAGCACAAACGAAACTTGACAGAGCAAAAACAGAAAATTGCAGCTTGTTCTGAGAGAGGCAAACACAAGGATGAAGCAAAGCTTTGGGAAAGAGACAAAAGAGAAGGTAAGTGTGGGGTTCCATTTGATTTGAAGCCACAAAAGGGATTTTCGGTTATTACAGAGAGAATCTTAAGGTCTTCTTTGTGGATAAACACACATATAAATCCACTTTCTCTTTGTCTTCCTTCTTCCGTCTCTTTCTCTTTCTTTCTTTTTTTTGTCCGTCTCTCTTTCACAATTTTTTTTTTTCTGTGGTCAGAAGATATTGCTGAGTCAAATGTTTGATCAGTAAAATTAAGACTATAGGTTACACAAAACTCTTAGTACAGAAGATTAGAAAAAAACAGAAGCTCAGAAGGAAAACTGATTCTAAGTTTATAGCCACGGATATGGGAAGCTTGCTTAACAAGCATCAATCCCCTTATCACTCAGAACCATCTGGGAAGCTATCAATAGCATCTTGCTTGCCATTAACGTAAAACTCCACCACAGCTTGCATTCGGTTTAGTTTATCTGGATGGTAATTCAGATGAACAATCACCGGCTTCAACTTCTTCAGTTCATGATTCTTTCTCACAGTTTTGAAGAGGACCTTACTGTTCATGAACTCGTACATATCCATGACTCTCGTGGAGGCGTGTAAGCCAGTGTACCCGGGATGCGAAGGGTAAAAGAGTTGCTCATTGAAAACCGCTTGATCCCATGCCTTTGACTTTGAGAGTGTATCTGCCACGCGATCAAGGAGCTCGATTGAAGGAAGAGTTGGTCTTAGATAGAAAAACCGGGAATTGAAAACCCATATCCTCATCGTGTGAGCATACCGCGCCCATCCCATGGATGGTTCATCAAACACATTGTCGAACCCATAAGCCGTCCTATTGTCATGCCCATCGCTCATGGACTCCACGTCAGAGTCTCTGTACAGATGACCGAAAGGGTTCTGCAAAAAGACAATGTCCACGTCCGACAGAAGAACACCATAACCAAGCTGCAAGAACTCTCTCAAGACGCGGAATTTCAGTCCGGAAACAGCGTGATTACCTCCGCTTTTCCCAACCATGTCAACCGCTTTATCTGGATCCCTCTTGTAATATGCAACTTCATTCGATTTACAGAAATTTTCTATGGAATCATCCAACGCAACAACCAGGTAGTTTTGAATACCCACTCTCTTAATGCTAGCAATCTGCACCTCCAACATTGGTTTCACATTTGAATTTGCAAGAACCACAATGATCTCTTTACTGACAGCTACTTTCTCTAACAGCTTTGCTAATCTTGGGTTAACAGACTCGTCGGGAACCACGGTTGGATTAGTTCTAAGACTCTTGAGAGTTCCAAAAGGGCCGGCCTTGATCTCTGATCCCAAAACTAAGACTTGTTTCCTTGCATTTTCAGTATCTTGTTCAGCCAACCGTACCTTTTCTGTTAGCTCTCTGACCTGGTTCCTTAGCTCGGTGTTCTTTTCCGATATCAATGCAAAGTCTGATTTCAGCATTTTGACCCGTTCAGTCGATTCACATGAAGCCGATCCAACCTAAAAAGATTTAAGAAACAAAAAAAAAAAAAAACAAATATATGTTAGCTTTGCGGAGGACATCCTCTAATCCAGATCACAAATCGAGAGCCGCAGAAAATCTTTTCAAAAACAAATATATGTGCAAGTACCTTAGAGGTCGATTTCGAAAGGCGTTCGTTTACGGTGAACGATGATCCAGAGTTGAAGAAGCCGTTGGGGAACAAGACGGTGCAGACGCAGCCGATAAGGATTCCGACCAGGATGACGGTCGTAATTCGAGATCGGCGGAGTTGATGGATTCTGTCTCTACGAACCGGCATTGCAAATTGATTCATAAACCCTTTCTTTCAAATCCTTTGTTGTTGTGGAAACTTATTTTTATATGAACCATTCATTTGGTTTCCTTAATTACTCTTCTGATGATTCATTAATAACCTATTGATTTATGCAAGGAAACAATCTATCTTGACTTGTAGTTCTGAAGTAGTTGTTCAAAGGTCATATTAACATATACCAAACTGAAAGAGAAGACAAATACAAGTGGTTTTACATTCAAAAATGCTCTACTTGGGCTGCAGCTAAATAACCTCTATAATATGTAGCGATTACTTATTGAGGGTTGATCTATGTAGAGGTTAGGCAAAATATTGCCAAACTCACTACAACCAAATTTATAAGAAGATTAAAGTAAAGTAAACAGTTTTCGCAGCATTGAACACTGAAACCAAACCAAACCGTTTTTTTGTATTTTAGGATTTACTGTAGTAAATAGCTTTTGAAATCTCAAAGATGATTAAATTGGTAATAAGCCCAAGGAAGAGTTAAAGCAGTCAACAGTATTCCTTTCCTATGCAGTTGAGACATCGTTGTACCCTGCAAGAAACCAACTTTTTGTCTGTACAGATCTGCAGTGCAAAACGCAGAGAAATCGAAGAGTTAAAAAAAGAAGAAGAGACAAACCTGTTACCATCACATGTAGGGCAAAGACATGGATTGATACAAACTGGATCATACAATGGCGACCATTTGATCGTTGCGTTTCCTTTGCATAATTTGCATATGTAAAACCCTTTCCCACGACACGCTCGACAAGCCAATCCGCTTTTCTTCCGTTTCTCCTCAACCGTGATTCGAAATGCTGCCGACGAAACCACGTTTATGATCACAAACCCGCCAACAATCACGCCTGCGATTCGAATCGGTTCTAGTGGCATCTCCTTTTGTGTTGTGTTAAGTCTCTCTGCGGAATTTCGTCGAACACGTTGAGTGCGTTTTCCCGCTGATGCTTTTCTTACCACACAAAATGTATATTTCTCAGAGCAGGAGAAAAGGAAACAAAGGATTGATGGAAAAACGTTTTAACAGTTTTTTTTCCCGCCCAATATACGAACACAGAATCGGCGATTTTAGGAGTTGCAGAGTCTTCTGGAAAAAAAGTTCAAGGAAGAAGATATCAAAGATATAAATGGGTTGATTAATGAATTACGTGCTTTGACCATTTTACCCTTTTCATCAAAGAAAATAGAAAGAGAGCAGCTCGAAGCGATCTTGAATCTGAACCGAAAATCCCAACTAAACCGTCTACAAACCGGTACATCTTCCTAGTCTTTTTTAACTCGAAATCCTACTAAACAGAAGATGAGCACCATTTTGAGGCTGCAAGGTCACAAACAAAACAGGAGCATGGGCATAACTTGGAGACAACCTGAAACTGTAATGCCTCAATATCGTAGCCAGAACCGTTTTGGCTTCAACCATTCCAAGATTCTGTCCCACACAAGTCCTAGGACCTAACCCAAACGGCACAAGCAATGCTGATTCTTTCCTGCTATCTTCAAACCTACGCGGATTAAACTCCTCAGCGTCGTCTCCCCATGTCTCTGTGTCATGTTGCATCGCGATGACTGATAAATAGAGTTGAGTTCCTGCAGGAATCTCAAGGTTTCCAAGCTTAGCTTTCCTCAGTGTGTCGCGGTTTAGTGTCATCGCTGGAGGGTAGAGCCGGAGAGTCTCATTGATTATCATACGTAGCTGTTACAAAGGCCACAAAAATGAGTGTGTTGTTAAAGTCTCTCTTAAAACCATTCTTAAGTTGGCGCTAAATGACTTACAGTTTTGAGGTCTTGTAAGATATCTGGAGTGGGAAACCCGGTTGGTCCGACGACAGATATAACTTCTTCCCGAGCAATGTTCTGCCATTCTTGGTGCATAGCTAAGAGGACTAGAACCCATGTCATAAGATCACCCGTTGTCTCTTTAGCTGCGAAGTAGAAGGTCTTGCATTCATCTATAACTTCTTCCATCCCAAGCTTCTCTTCTTGGCCATTCTGATTCGTGTAAGGAGACATAAAAGCCTGGAGCAGGGTTCCGGATTTTTCTGCGGCTGTCGTTTTGTTGTTTTCGATCAGTTTCTGAATAGAACCACGGATTTGTTTCTCGATCCTCCATATCTCTCTATTAGTCTTGGAAGGAAAGAATCTAAACCACCATTTTGAAATGAGCAAGCAGTAAGGTTCTTGTTACAATCTTGTTCTCTAGAACTAGGAAGTGTCCCAATGGGACTTACCTGAACCCGGGGATATAAATGCTCCATCGAACTAGATAGAAGAGACGCATCATACGCTCCTGCAGCGCAAAGATTCGTTTCCCTTCTTCCACACAGTTCCCAAAAGCTGTTCTTGATAACAAATCTGCAGACAAACTGTGCATCTCTCTGTGTACCTCTAACTCAATCCATTCTTCTCCGTTTCTCATCTCCTCCCACTTCTCCAGCAACATCATAGTACTTGTCACCATTTGCGGCACCCACCTCTGTAAAAAAAACTCAGCTTTAATCACAATCCTATTAGAGTGTTCCAACAAATGTTCACATGAGATAACAATCTTGAAACCAAATTTAAGACTCGGATTTAGTAACTTCAAGCTACGCTAGATTGATTCCGTAGTCAAAATACAGAGCTTAGCGATTGATGGGTACCTTGACTTTCTCCATGGTAAAAGCTTGAATGGCGATTTTTCTATGGAAAGCCCATTGATCGCCTCTAAGACCAGGAAGACCCTGAGCATAAAGCAGCTTAGACAAAGGGTTATGCCCGATTCGATCAAACGACCCGCTCGTCGTCAAAGCTTCCCGGATTAGTCTCGGATCCGACGTGGCAACCACCGGTTTCGACCCGAACCAGTAGAGAAACGTCTTCCCGTAGGCAAGTGACCATTCGTGGTAGTGAGGCGCCACGCGGTGGACGAACTCATGAGGATTGTCGCCGGAAGGGATCGGCTTTGATTTCGCCTCCGTCGTTAATCGGCTCACCTCGGCGGAGTTTCCGGTGAATACGCGGTAACGAGGGCCCGTCACGCGCAGCCTCTTGAAGTGGGATTGGATTCTCCAAGGGACCCATAGATTACTGTAAACGAATCTGAATACAAGAAAGAAGAAAAAGACGAAGACGACGAAAAGATAATTGAAGATGAAGGACACTGCCATATTTTGACTTGCTATCCCCAATTTTCTCTGCTCAATATTGTATCTTGAAATTATAATACATCGAAAAGAAATATATCACTGCCACCAGAAAATGACAATAAGAGTTAAACTAACAAGATGTGCCCGGAGAAACAAAGCTACCGGTAAAAAAATTATTTCTTCGCCGGAGTTTTACACCATACAAAAAATTTCAAGCGTTGACCGGTAAAAAGAGGAAGCATAACCAGAAAAACGTAAAAAAACGAGAAACGAAAAAAAATAATAACAATAATAAAGAGGAGGCCTTAACTTTCGTCGTCTAATGCTTTGTTATTACCAAACAAGCTCTCTCTTCTATTACCAAACCCACCTGAATCAAGCACTGACCCACCACGATACTTCATCTCCTGCGCGCTTGTTCTGTAGTTAGTAAATTCCACCGGAGCTCTCGAGCTCGGGTCGTTAGAGGCAACTGACCGGTAAGTACCTGCTGCTGCTCCAGGAGGGTACCGAGATGGCGAAACGTACCTTCTTCGAAGATCCATGACATCATCATTTCTCCTAGATGGCTCAGAGAAAGACCGTTCTGTTGCTGAACTGTTTACGCCAGTGGAAGAAGAAGGTACTGTCGTGGAGGCGAAAGGATCGTCGGGCCCCCAAGCTGTGAGAGATTCTTTCTTCTTGGCGAAGAAATGCCAAGCGGCGAATAAAAACAGTATGAAGAAGAAGACAGGGCTGCTCCAGAGCATTGTGTTGAATTCTCCTTTGGAAATCGGGATCTTTGATTTGTATGTAGCTACGTATCCGTCACCTAAACCCATCACAAGAAGCTTTTCGCGGTCACTGGCTATCAAAGGAGTTACCTTTTCGAGCTTCCGGTGATTGGTTTTAGATGATTCTCGATGGCTCAAGAACGTTGACCTAATATCTTCTAGTGCAGCAGGGAAAAGAAGCCGAGGACCGGTGGTTCGAACATAATGTTGAGTCGATACATTGTATACAAAGACTTTCTCTTGGCTGACTACAAGAAGATAGCCTTTGATGGCTTGTAACGCTACAGGCTCCTCCATTTGAAACTTCTTTTTTGATCTCACTTTACATTTGAAGTTCATGATGTCACCAAGAAGCAATACGTGAATGACTTCGCCTTCGGATGTGAATCCGTAAGCTTTAGACCGTTCCGACGCATCGAAAACGTAAGTCCTCGCTAAAGAATGGTTCAAACCGTCACACTCAGATTCTCTGATCTTCATGCTTCTTAAGTCCAATGAACCAGCACCAGTTTCGGTGAGAAACAAAAGCCTCTGCTTCAAGAACACAAGGGGTCTACTCGTTGGGGTAACAGAGCCATAAACCGTTCTGTTCTCAGTGAAAACGGTGAGCTTTCCGCTAAGATCCGTCGCTAATATATACCTAACCCGACCCACATGATGCACTTCCAATAGAGTCACTTGCAAACCGTTCTCCGTGCCATCAAATTTGCCAACGTTTTCCATCACAACGGAATTCCAATCTTCCCCGATGGAGCCCTCGCGGAGTCTATGCAACAAGATCACTCCACTTTGGTGGCCCGTCACCACAAAGCTCTCGTTCTTATACGCAGACATGTAAGAAACCATCGCCGTGATTGGTGAATCAGAGGTGGTGAAAAACTCGACCAAAACATCCCCATTTCTCAAGAACACATAAACCTTACCACTTGAATCCCCAACTGCGAAATACTTGCTTAAACCTTCGTAATCTCGAAACGGCAACACGTTGATACAAGTCGCATCGGAATCTAATTTCACAGCCGATGTGAATTCGAATCTCTCGGACCAGAAAGGACTGTACTTTGTCACGGAAAACGCCTTAGCTTTCTCTCTAACCCCTTCTACTTCTTCGATCTCATCACCGGATTTTCCACGACTGATCTCGTTCTTTCCCTTAAACGGCGTTTCAGATAGCCTAGCTTCTAATCTAGCAACTACTTCCGTAAGGTTCCTAACAAGTTCCTCGAGTCTATGCAACGAAACATCTTGACCGTCGGATTCGCTGCCGGTAACGACTCCAGGAGAAGCATCTGAGTTCTCGTACGGAATCGGATCGGACTCGGAAGTGGCGAAAACCGGAGATACATCCGGCGAAAGGAAAAGCAAACTAAGCGAGACAAAGAAGGAGAAGCAGAAGAGAAAGGACTTGCCGTTTCGAGAATCCGCCATTAAAGTGGGCAAAAGAAAGAAGCAGAAGTGTCTTCTTCTTCTTTTTCCCCTGAAATCAGTAAGTAACCGCCATTTATGTAGATCTATCAGATCTGAAAGCAAGAAGATTTATCCGGTCGGAATCTATCTGAGATTTTCTTTTGAAAGTCAAACAAGAAAATAAAATTAATTTGTCTAATTTGTGATCGCTGTGTCCGAAATTCTTTGGTCTTCTTCAGTCTCAGCAAAGCTGAGGGAGAGAAGGAAAAATAAGATTTGTCCGACTTTATTTTGGGGATCGAAGGAAGCTGTTGTTTTTCTTGTCAAGAATTTTAATATAATTTCATCAACAGGTTAAAGTATTTTATTCAGATTAAACTACAACATGTGATCAGAGCTTTGATGAAAAAAAAAAAAAGTTAACTGGAATTTTTTTTAAATGTAATATTTAAAAAACTTAAAATTATTAAAGATTGGAACGAATACGATGGATGATCTAATCCTCCCAATAAAATCTCTGTAGCTACAGTAACAATCTATGTACTTGAGAGTGACTGAATCTGATGACGAAAGGGCCAAAACGCACGGTCCTACCGCCGTTTTGGGCGGCCACACAAACACAAATCCAGTGATTCACGTTCATCACACGCAGGGGCGGATGTATGTGTAAGACTTAAGGGCCCGTGCCCCATACTAATTTTTTTTTTTTTTTATGTAGCTTAAATTAATGATTTAAAATTGAAATTTATCTAGGGTGCCACATGCTAATTGTTTTTTGTTTTTTTGTGAATTGGCAAAAGTTAAATTTTAAATATAAGCCCATATATTGTTAGAGCCCATCTAAAATGTTACACGTAAAAACAAAAAAAAAGTTTAAAAAATTAGTTGACCTAACCTTACCTAGCCACTTACTAAATCAAAGTATCAAACTTCTTCTGTTTTGTTTTTTTCTCTGTTAATGTTCGTGGATGAGAAGGGCTCAGAATCGGAACAGTGAGAATTAGTCAACGAGACGAAGAAGAAGAAGGAGATTTCACGTAACTTCTTCCCAGAAAAGTCAGAGTAAGTTGACTTTTTGAATTGATTTATTGAAGTTACATGTTTAATTCTTGTTCAATGTCGATTGATCTTCTTTTTATTTCTGTAAATCAACAAAATTACTGTATAATAAATTTAGGAATTATTTCAATTTTTGTTATTAGATTTTTGGAGTAGTTATTTTTAGTGTAAATATTTGATTGCACAGTTTTCTAAATGTTATAGTAAATAAATTATTACGAACTGGTTTTAGAATTTGGAAAGAAAACTGTCGAATTTGGTTTTGAGATGTTTCATTAACTTATGTATACTATATCGAATCTACAAAAACCATACTAATGTAGTTTTTTTTTTAATCAGGTATCAATGGAAAAATATTATAAAAGAAAATTTGCATCGACCACGTCTGAAAATGATTTGGATGATTTACCTTCTGATCCAGCAGATAGGAAAAGAATATTGGAATATCATCCTAATGAAAGAGATGAGGTAAGACGCAAATATCTGATGAAAGGTCATTGCCAACCTCGTGGTCATGATTTTCCTAAAACTGCGATAGGGAATAAATTAAGACGATTCAATCCATCTTGGTTTGATGTCTATGGTCGTTGGTTGGAATATAGTGTGAAAAAAGACAAAGCTTTTTGTTTGTTTTGCTACTTGTTTAGAGATTACACCGAAAACAAAAGTGGAAGTGATGAATTTGTGACAAAAGGCTTTGATACTTGGAAAAATCCAAAGAGATTACAAGAACATGTGGGACCGGTGGATAGTTTTCACAATAATGCATTGAAGATGGCTGATAATCTGATGACACAAGGTCAATCAATCATTCATGCTTTTTATAAGCAAGATGATGCGGTCAAAAATGAATACAAGATCAGATTGAATGCTTCAATTGATTGTTGTAGATATTTGCTACGACAAAGATTAGCTTTTCGTGGTCATGATGAAAATGCGGGATCAGCTAATAGGGGAAATTTTGTAGAGCTTCTGAAATATACTGCAGAGCAAAATGAGATTGTAAGTAAGGTTGTGTTGGAGAATGCTCCAAAAAATAATCAAATGGTGTCTCACAAAATTCAGAAAGATATAGTGCATTGCTTTGCTGAGGAAGTTACTGCATCTATTATTCAAGAGCTTGATCATGATGTGTTTTGCTTGTTGGTGGATGAATCTGCAGATGTTTCTGATAAAGAGCAAATGGCTGTGGTTTTTCGCTTTCTTGATAAAATTGGGATAATCAAAGAAAGATTCATTGGTCTTATTCATGTTCAAGAAACATCCTCTTCAACTCTGAAATGTGTTGTTGATTCATTGTTTGCTAAGCATGGGTTGAGTATGAAAAAGTTAAGAGGGCAGGGCTACGATGGAGCAAGTAACATGAAGGGTGAGTTCAATGGTTTGAGATCTCTGATTTTGAGAGAAAATAGTTCTGCTTATTATGTTGATTGTTTTGCTCATCAACTTCAGTTGGTTGTCGTGGCAGTTGCTAAAAAACATTTTGGAGTTGCAGATTTTTTTGATATGATTGATGTCTTGTTAAATGTGGTTGTAGCTTCTTGCAAGAGAAAAGATATGGTTCGAGAAGACCACCGACAAAGAATCGAGGAAGGAGTCAGTAAAGGTGAAATTAAGACAGGAAAGGGATTGAATCAGGAGCTTTCATTTCAAAGACCCGGTAATACTCGATGGGGTTCTCACTATAAAACATTACTACGGTTGGTTGATTTATTTGCTTCCATCATTAAAGTGCTTGAGTATGTCGAAAGCGAAGGGACTGATAGTATCAAAAGACGCCAAGCTAATGGTCTTCTCAAATACTTTCACACATTTGACTTTGTGTTCTACTTACAGTTGATGTTGCTTCTTCTTGGCCTCACGAAAAATTTATCAAAGGCTCTACAAAAAAAAGATCAAGACATTTTAAATGCTATGTCTCTAGTGAAATCCACCAAGCAGCAATTGTGCAAGCTCAGGGATAATGGTTGGGATTCTCAGATTAATAAAGTTTCATCCTTTTGTGAGAATCATAAAACAGAGTTGNGAGTTGCAGATTTTTTTGATATGATTGATGTCTTGTTAAATGTGGTTGTAGCTTCTTGCAAGAGAAAAGATATGGTTCGAGAAGACCACCGACAAAGAATCGAGGAAGGAGTCAGTAAAGGTGAAATTAAGACAGGAAAGGGATTGAATCAGGAGCTTTCATTTCAAAGACCCGGTAATACTCGATGGGGTTCTCACTATAAAACATTACTACGGTTGGTTGATTTATTTGCTTCCATCATTAAAGTGCTTGAGTATGTCGAAAGCGAAGGGACTGATAGTATCAAAAGACGCCAAGCTAATGGTCTTCTCAAATACTTTCACACATTTGACTTTGTGTTCTACTTACAGTTGATGTTGCTTCTTCTTGGCCTCACGAAAAATTTATCAAAGGCTCTACAAAAAAAAGATCAAGACATTTTAAATGCTATGTCTCTAGTGAAATCCACCAAGCAGCAATTGTGCAAGCTCAGGGATAATGGTTGGGATTCTCAGATTAATAAAGTTTCATCCTTTTGTGAGAATCATAAAACAGAGTTGCTCATTATGGATGAAGAATTTGTCGATCCAAAGAAGCCAAGAAAAAGGAGCGGCATAACAAACATGCATCATTATCAGGTAGAATGCTTTTACACTGTATTGGATATGCAAATTCAAGAGTTCAATGACCGTTTTGATGAGGTAAACACTGAATTACTTGGTTGCACTATGTCTTTGAGCCCTATTGATTCATTCCATGAGTTTGATCACTCAAAACTTGTGAGATTATCTGAGTTTTATCCGGAAGATTTTAGTTCCATGGAGCGGATATCTCTTGAGCATCAACTTGGTATTTACATTGACAATATCCGAGAAGATGAAAGATTTGCGAAATTAGAAAATCTTGGAGATCTTGCACGTGTGATGATTGAGACAAAGAAACATCTTTCACATCCTTTAGTTTATCGGCTTTTGAAGCTTGCTTTGACTTTACCTGTAGCCACTGCTACAGTCGAGAGATGCTTCTCTGCGATGAAGATTGTGAAGACTACTTTACGCAACCGAATGAATGACCAATTTTTAAACGATTGTCTAGTTTGTCTTATTGAAAAGGAGCATTTTGATAATGTGACAAATGAGGTAGTGATAAAAAGATTCCAAGATATGGAAGATCGTAGAATAACTTTGTACATTTTTTTTTTTTTATCACAAGATTTTTTTTAAGTTTCTTTGTATTGGTCATAAACAAAATTATTTTATTAGCATTATATTTTCTTTGATAAATTATTTTATTAACTATAATAAAAAAAATTGTGCCCCATAGTCCCATACTAAATAAATTCCTGGATCCGCCCCAGATCACACGTGCAGTTTTATTGATACAAGACAAAACCCTGGATTCCTCCAAAACACATTGCCAAAGTTCTCTTTTATCTTTTGTTTTAACTGATTTCATCTCTTTCCCTGTTAAATATTCGTTACATCAGAAACTGTTGAACACAAAATGTGATATATTTAGTTGGAAATAGGCGAATCGATTTCACAAAAATATACATGAATCTGATGTTCATTCAATTAGAGGAAGAGAGTGTTTACTTGTGAATTCGTCGTCTTCACTGCTTTCTTATCCAATTTGAATGCAGCAAACATAGACTCAGTGTGGCTGCTGCTTATCACTGTCTCGCCTGAAGTGAAGCAAGCTTTCTTTGAAGACATTTTTAGAATCTCGTACAAGGTTGTTCGTTGCCTCGAGCTCTTCTCCTGCTCCACCACCGTCGCCTGTAATGTTGCTGATCTCTCCTGTGACTGTGAGGCGGTGAATTTCGCCGGAGCTCTTCTTGGTTGGCTCTTTTCTTGAATAATCTGCAAAACGTTATGAAGATAGACTATTATGTGTGTACCAGAAATATATATGGGATGATGTGTGTTTCTATAGAGAGAGCTTTACCGTCTCTGGAACCGAAGGTTCCTCTGGCGCTGAGTTTGAGGTTTTGCTGTTACTGTCATCACGTTCAAATATATAGCCACGTACAATGTTTGATCCACGCTTGCGAGATCCTTCTGATATGGAACTCTTTGTAAGTCTACCCAAGAAAGATGACTGCAAAAGATTCATGGCATGAGTAAGTTGCAATTCCATGTCCTGTCTTTAACTATAGTATCAAAGAGTGACCTCTCTACTGTGAAGAAGGCTTATATATACCTTGGATGCAGCAGGGTTTTTGTTTATTCCCATGAGAGCCCTCTCTTTAAAAGCTGAAAGCAGTTTAAACAAAATGGTTATACGCAATAGATCCAACTGATTGCACAGCAATGTGTAACTCAGCTACATAAAGAGGGGAAAACTTGGGTGTTATCATACAAGTAGGTTTTGCTTTCTTTACGACCTCAGGCTTCTTGATGTGGCGAAGAATTTCCTCAGAGTTTTCATCCCTGGTAGATGATGAAAACTTGGTCTTTTTCTCCTGTTCCAAACAGCAATGAGTGGGATTTATGGGGCAGCACAAGCAAAAATATCAAACAAAGCTTTTCAATCCTCACAATATAGAGGTATGGTGGATCACGTGATAAAATATGGAGCACCTACCATTTTCTTGTACAATCGCTGTTGCAGGAGCTTCTTTTCCATTTCCTCATCGTCAGATGACACATAAACGTCATCTTCATCTGTGAACATTAAAGGAATCATTTCCTTTATTTTCTTTATGTTCATTCGCATGGAATTTGCATGACACGGATCTTCCTCATCTTCATTGCCTTCAGGTTTTTGCACTTCTTCATCATCAGCATCTTCATCATCAGCATCGTCACCTTCATCTTCCGACAATGATGTTTCATCCTGCTGCAAACCACGTCTTAGCTTCTGTAAGAGCTTCTCTGTCCCTGCCGCATCTTGTTGCTCGAGCCACTTCTGATGCAGTTCATTACGTCTATCTTTATCAATTGGATCTTCCTTAAATTGACTCACAATCATATCCCTGAGATCGTCATCTTCTTCATCCTCGTCTTCATCCTCATCCTCGAACCGGAGTAAATCATTGTCACTGTCATCTTCCTCTTCAGCATCCTCATCAATAAATTTTCTAACCGGGTCACCCGGAGATGAATCAAGGGTCTTAGGATCAGAATTTTCCTTAATGTACTCTGCTTCTTCAGAAGATCTGCATAAGTGAATTGGTTATTGCATAGAAAGCAAACCTAAGAATACATATAACTGAACTCTGCAAAAACAATTGACTTTGCTGCTGACTATGTCACAAAGCACAAGCGATGTACTGAAACTAACATCTGTCCATAAAGTATTACGAACATATGAAGACTGAATTATGTGAAACTTTCCAATATTAGATAGACGAGCATATCAATGTTATAGCTGATTATGTTTCCGCATGTAACCAGATCTAAAGATAAACTCACTTGTTTGGTGCAGGGGACGGGTTCAGTTTGAGGTTCATGGCAAGTACCGATGGTGTCATTACTTCTTCCAAAGATCTGCTTGACGTCTTCTCTAGAAGTTCATCTCCAGAGTTAGTCGTTTGAGAACGCAAGGATGGATCCTAACAAAAAAAACTGAGAGAGTCAAATCTGATTTTTACAAACTAGCTTTTAAACCACTGCATAAACTTTTAGCATTGGTAAACTGGAAATGAAATTAGCTAGCTGTTCACATTATTTTGCAGTTTCAATTCCCAAATGTTTGAACTTAGTACTAGATTCGGAGGAGCATTTAAACATTCAAATATCGCACACAACTTTAATTAAGGACCTCAAAATCCAAAATCAAATCAACAAAACAGGAAATGATCTAACAATAAGTTGGCTCACCTGATGAGTAGGGTTACTTTCAGCTTTTTTGTTAGAGGGACTGTCTGAGTTCCCCGATGGACCTGCAGAGTCTTCCAAGCAATCCTGTTCTCCAGGTTTTTGCTTGCTTGTAAACTTCAAATTCATATCTTCATTCTTCTCTTCGGCTACAACTTCCTCAAAATCATTCCCATCCTCCCTATAAATACCGTCACATATAGATTTGGATTTCTTCCTGCTAAGGAATCTGCCAACAGCATAAATGATGAAACACAAACACGGTTACTAAGAAAGAAAATTATGGTGTGGAAGTGGTATTTAGGGAATATATCAAACTCACTGCTTTGAAATCTCCTCTTTTCTTCGTCGAATTTTCTCCAAGACAGATGAAATGGGCTTTCGGACAAGAGGGAGGGGTTCAAAGGCAGCATCTCTAGTTTCTATCATGAAAAGAAAACACAAATCAGCACCAAGCCAGAGACAATTGTCACAGAAAAAGTTGCAGTTCCCTGAAAACCCTTGCAAGGAACATGGACAAGTGTTTGAGGCATCGTACCTCGCAAGAGTCTCTGGTT
This sequence comes from Eutrema yunnanense, assembly GCA_002933935.1. Classification (NCBI taxonomy): domain Eukaryota; kingdom Viridiplantae; phylum Streptophyta; class Magnoliopsida; order Brassicales; family Brassicaceae; genus Eutrema; species Eutrema yunnanense. The sequence continues at coordinate 61,223 of PKML01032285.1, forward strand.
TTCTGCACGAAGCTGGTCAAGATATTCTCTTCTTTCCTACAGAACAGTAACACCAAACAATCGAATACTGCAAGATAACCTCAAGATGAAACTACTAGGAAATAGAGAGTTACCTTCTTAGTGGAAGCAGTAGAGATTGGTAGCTCATCAAACTCGACACTCTTCTTGTTCCTCTTCTTAATTTTCTTGCTCTCTTTTCCCTCGTTATCACTAGTCTCGAGAACTGGTCGCTTCTTTCCGGCTTTCTTTGCTTCCGAAACCCTAATTTCCGCTCCTGTTTCCAATTCACAGTATTTGTCTTCACCTTTCTCGCCCAATTCCTCAATTGCGGAATCAAACCCAGGCACACTCGTCTCGAAAAGCGGCCGCTCCTTTCCAACTTCCTTCGTTTCCGGAACCCTGATTTTCTCTCTAGTCTCCAAATCAGAGATTTCGTCTTCACCTTTCTTGCCCAAATCTTCAATCGCGGGATTAATCTCAGGAACAAAATCAAAATCAAGAGCCTTCCTGGCGCTAATTCCATCCTCCACACCCAAACCCTCGAGATCAGATCGCAGCCCATCTTCTTCCTCAAACCCATCGAAACCCTTCGCAGGCTGCAATCCAGGCATCCCCAACTCTTCCCTGTCGACTTCTTCGAATCCGAAAGTTTCAGATCCAGGACATAAATCGGAGATCGATGTAGCCCTCTTCAATAGCCTAAGCATCCTGTTCGGAACCGGGACACTCGATTCTCCGACAGGAGAAAGTTGCTCTTCGCGATCCATCTCCGACTGTAATCTCCGGCCAAAATGATAAGGATTTTAGACGGTGTCCGATAATTCTGTTCGTTTGGAAGAAGAAGAAGAATCGGTGCGAAAAGAATATGGCTTGACGATTTTGGCGCCAAAAAGTTAAAAATTTGGCGCCTACATTGCCCGTTTTAAAAAAAAAATGTGCGAAATTTTCTCCGCTCATGGTCGGAACTCGGAAACCTCCTACCAAAACCCTTTTTACACCAAAAAAAACTTCAACTTTTTTAATTTTTTGGTACCAAACATAAATTTTCATTAATGTAAACTTGAAGATTTATGTTTCGTAATCCTTAAGATAATGAGTTAACCAAATAGGAAGATTATAGCAACTAGAATAAAAGATATATTATCGCTAGGAACGTTCTTTGCCAAATGATGAAGCTGGTTCATTGCCAAGCCGACGCACATTTTCAAAGATAACTCTGTTGAATTTATTTGCCCAACACAAAACATCCTTGCAAAAATTATGAATTCCAAAATCTTTGTCTTGACCATTCAGATTTTGAGTCATCAAGCATTCTACTCTCTTTGTCTTGCCCCATATATGTAGATGCAGGTCGAGATCCATCAGTCTCTAATTGATTGGTGTTCATGATCTTCAAAGACAACATTTTATAGGATTCAGTGAGATGTATTCATGAAGCTCATAACATAAGAACCAAACAAGTTGCATATCAAAACATTCATTCAGGCATAGACTATAGCATGCATAAACATAAGGTAAATTCTAGCTCATATAACACCCAAGAGAAACAATCAGAACCTAACCTCGAGATTATTTTTATGCTTCAAGCATTCTCTTTGTCAAGCATTCTACACTCGTTGCGAGATCCATGCACTAAATCGAAGAAACAAACCCAATCAACAACCAGACACGCATAATCCAATTAATTGAGAACTGAATTAACATCAAATCGATCCAGTGCAAATTTCGTATAAGATGACATATCCGTGACGGAGAGTTTCTGGCGAGAAGGTTCAATAGAGATTTTTAAGTGGTAGTCGCTAATGCCAGAGTGCCGAATATCGAAAATGGGGATCATCTCCTCCTCCATCGTTTTTTCTTCTTCACACCCACAAAAACGAGTTTTAGGGTTTATATATGTTCACACGCCCTTTCACGTCGGGATTGAAGAAAATATGACATGTGTTAAATATACGGTTTATCATTGTTACAAATCTAAAATCAATTGACAATAAGTGAATTGATGCATATCTCAAAAACGGCGTGTGAAAATCTAAAACCAATTGACAAATAGTCCGTTTTTACATGAGCAAATAATATTTTAGAATAAGAACTATATTTAATTGCGTATAAAGAAAGAGATTCGATAAACATTGGTCTCCTGCCTAACTACTCAGATACATATTAGATATTATTCCTCAACTAGTACAAGTCTTCCACGTATACACATATATGAAGCACACGACCATAATGTATATCCGTATATACACATATATATATATATATATGTATGTGAATTAATAATATATATATAGATTGTCAACGTTCATAAAGACACAAAAGCGTAAATCCGTGCATATGTCACATCAGTATAAGATTATATGTATACAAATACAAACAAAGATTTGATGGATCCTCCTAAAATCGTGTTCTCACGATAGCTACGAGCAAGGAGCACCTTAGTTATATATAAAAGCCGGCCAACAGAAAATGAGAACAGAATCAAGAATAGTTTTTTTCGTAGTTAATCCTCATGATCCTCTAAAAACTTTCGTTCTCTCTTCCTTAATAAAATTTCGGAGAAATAGGAAAACCCTAATTATCCACTCTTTCTCTCGGATCATCAAGGAAAAAAAAATTATAAATGAAAATGAGGAAGCTTTGTCCGAATTTGGACAGAGAAGATGGGTTAGAGACGGTGTTAGAGGTTCCGGTACCGGAAGAAATGTTTACGAAGATGGGAAGCAACGCGACGGGGCGGTGGAGGAATATGCACGCTCTCATGAAGGCTCATACCGTCGTGACCGCAGTCGCGGCTGACGTTAGAACGCCGGCGTCATCTTCATCGATGAGTAATGTCAATATGCATTTGCAGTCAAAATCAGACAACGAGTTTGTGGCGTTGTTGAAGATCGTGGGAAGTCCTCTCATTCCTTTTCATGTCCCTCTCGAGTTCTGTCTCTCCCGACCTATCAATGACACGTCCATCGTACGTAGATGTCATTATGTTATCTATTTTTTTGTTTTTATGTTTTGAATTTGCTAGTTAGGTAATTCTTGTCTGTCTTGATGGTTTTTTAGATTTGGATATAGATTCTTCGAGGATTTTTGTTTAACTTTCGTTTGCACATGTATATAGATGTAAGCCAACCACGGGGTTTAATGTGATCGATGATTTTGGTACGTGGGTTTAGGTCTGAATTCGAGTTTTCCGAAAGAGATTTTAATTATATATAGCTGGCTAATTTCAACGTTTTAAGTGATAAGAAGATCATACTAATAATTTATAAGATTAATCATGAGATTTGCCTAGAATCTTCGTGGTTTTCAAAGAGAATGCATAGAGATGAAATGTGTAATTGGTTATTAATCTTCAGTTTTCTTACGAGATTGACAAATATTACAAACATAATAAAAGTCTTACTGGATATATAGTTTTCTCTTTTTCGTATGAAATTTTTTTATCATATAGTTGATCAAACTATATTTCGGATTTACATTATAACACACACATTTTTTTGTCCAAGTATAAAGGATGACTAATGTTGATAGTAATGGTGTATATTTGCAGGAGGCGTCGACGGCTAAATACATAGTGCAGCAGTACGTGGCGGCGTGCGGAGGTCCAGCGGCTTTGAACGCGGTGAAGAGCATGTACGCGGTGGGACAGGTGAGGATGCAAGGCTCCGAGATGGTTGCCGGAGAGGATGAAGGGACGACGACTACGCCGGTGCGGCTGGGAAAAGGTAATTTCGAGGTCGGAGGCTTTGTTTTATGGCAAAAGAATCCAAACCTTTGGTTCTTGGAGCTGGTGGTTTCTGGTTTCAAGATTAGCGCCGGTAGTGACGGCAAAGTGGCTTGGAACCAATCATCCACCCAACCTTCTCAGGCTCACCGTGGCCCTCCTCGTCCTCTCCGCCGCTTTTTCCAGGTAGCCATTTTAAACTCTAGCTAGTGCATTGTATCTTTGTCGTAATAATAATCTTAAGTTTGTATATATTTTAGACAATTTGCCCTGTTAACAAACGTGGCAGGGACTAGACCCGAGGTGCACGGCGAGTCTGTTCTTAGACGCTGTTTGCATCGGCGAACAAACCGTAAACGGAGAAGATTGCTTCGTCTTAAAGGTAGAGACGCCGGCAGACGTTCTGAAGGCGCAGTGTTCGCCGAACACGGAGGTGATCCATCACACGGTGTGGGGATACTTTAGCCAACGGACGGGGCTACTGGTCAAGTTCGGTGACACAAAGCTCGTGAGAGTAAAATCCGTAAGGGGCAAAAGCGACGGCGTTTTCTGGGAGACGAGCATGGAGTCAATCATCGACGATTACACGTTCGTTGACTCGGTCAACATAGCACACGGTGGTCGAACCTTGACCACGCTGTATCGCTACGGCGGAGCGGTTAACCACCGGAGACGAATCGAGGAGAAATGGCGGATCGAGGAAGTCGATTTTAATATTTGTGGTTTGTGTTTGGAGAGCTTCTTGCCACCGTCGGATATGAACAATGATCATTAGGTATCGGTGTTTGTATATGTCTCAAGTTTATGAATTCCACAATGGGCCATACTAAAACGGGCCGGGTTATATATTATTCGGCCCACTAAAGTCAGTTAAAAGCGAAAACCCTAGATAGCGAAAACCAGAAGCATCTCCGCTATATAAATATATCGATAAATCCCTAATCTCAAAGATCAATTTCGTCCTCTGCCTCTTCTGGTATTTGTTTTCTGTAGTGTTCTTGAATATCGATTGATTCTCGTAGTTTTGTTTTCAAATAAATTTGGTTCTCTCGATTTTGCGATTTTAATTGCATCTGTTTACCCACTTCTCTAAACCAAGAGTAAAATCAAAAGAATGGTGGAGGAGTTAAAACGGGTGCAGAGATCGAAATGGTTATCTTACCAACCCATTGCTATTTCTTTTGCTTTGGCGTCAAATGAATCGACCGAAACTTTTTTCGTTTTTTTTTTAATTTTAGATTTTTTGGTTTGTTTTTTCTGGCAAATGAAGAATTGATTAATTTATGCTTAACGCAGAATATCACTGTTGACAAACAATCTCCGCTTATTATCTGATGCCTTTGCCTACCAAAATTTGTTTTTGTTGTAATTTCGATTTTGAATAGTTTTGTTTTTGTGAATCGATGATGAGATACTAGCAGACGGGCGGTCTGAATTGATGCCGTGTAGATTGTCTGCCATCGCTACAATTTAGTAGTTTCTCTGAGTGTTGTTCGTTTATAACATAACTTTTGATGATTGATTTTTGAGATGATGTTTGCGATGATGAAGTTGCTTCTAAATATGTCTGGACATATGAGATTTTACAATCATTGATATGAGATCGGCAATTCTTCTGAGCTTTTTTGAATGTTTCCAATTTTCATTGATTACAGTTTTTATGATTGACCCTTTATTGTTTTCGGTACAGTTTTCATTCATAGCAAATTAGTACTAGTAATTACCACAATCGATCAACTCTAATATACAAATTCTCTATCCATAACTATTGCTAACATAACATAATCGCATGTACATGCGTTGATAGATAGATAATTAACCAACAGATCAATTAATGGACTTTGAACTATATAAATTAAAAAGTTATAAGAGAACAATTTTTGGTATAGACTCTCAAATGTGATTAGGAAACCTGTCAGATTTGAAACTTTTTATCCTCGATTCCTTCGTATGTGACTTTTATTGTCTTGTAGTCTTTCTTTGGATCATAATATAAAGTGCAAAATGGTCCGTTCTTTGACGTTGTTGTATAAATCAACTCATAATTAATCACGAGTGTTACCAGTTAAATCATTCGTCAGGTTCTTCTAAAAGACAATTTTAATTGTACTATGAAAGGAGTCGGTCGCTGGTAACACTGACTCTATACTCGATGTTGATTTGCACTAAGAAAAACTAAGCAAAATGTGAACAAGATGGTGATAAAAAGAGTAGGAGACATATATATATACACTTACATCTTTGATCGAAGAGGGTCAAATTAGATGTTACACTTTATATACGGGGAGCCGCTCTTCGATAGTTCTACGTTAGAAGGGACATTTTTACATTTATCTAAGCAGTTTTTGCACAAAAAAAACAAACATACATGATCCGAGAGACATAAAATTCTCAATACTTTTTGATTTCTATTGCATAGTTTGCAATTGCACTTTAAATATATTTAATTTTTTGGTGAGACTTGGAAAACGCAATTGCAAACAATGCAATAGAAATCAAAAAGTATTAATTTCTATTGGAAAACTATTCAATATAAATATATTTATATTTAATTCATTGAATTTTATGAAACCGAAAATAATTTAACGAACTAATCAAAATTTTTGAAAAATAAAAAAATAAAAATAATTAAATTTAATGATATATTTCTTTTTATTCTTGTTATATATTTTATTTTGTCTAAAACGTTCCAAATCGAACCATATAAAATCTTAAACCAAGTGGAATTTATCTCTATAATATTATTTAAGAGACATTTTTAAAAATGATTTTTTTTAAAGTTATTAATTACAAATAATAATTGAAATAGAAAATGATATAATAGTCTTTTAAAATTATTGATTAGAATATATAAAATATATATTTTGCATTAAAGTTATTATTTATTATTTAATTTCTTAATTATTTTAATACTATATATTTTAAAATAATAATCAATTCATATATTCAAAATATATATATATATATATATTCAAAATCTTACTATATTTTTCACTATAATTTTTTTTTTTTAACTCTTAATATTAATAAATTACGAAGTATAAGGGTAGTACAAACTGTTAATTAACCATACAGGAGGACAAACATAATTAGAAAAAACAACATGATCTTCATAGAACCGTTTTGAAAGTATATCAGCTGCTCTATTCCTTTCTCTGTTGACGTGCCCCAAAGAACATCTTGGTAATTTTGACATCCAATATCGAATATCTATTAATAGCGTACCAATTTCAATGCTCTCTTCCTGTTGATTGATCATCCTTGTCAGCTCTAGACAATCAGTTTCGAACCATACCTCTCGCCATCCCTTGATCCAAACTATTTGTAAAGCGTTCAGAAAACCCATTGCTTCAGCTTGGAGAGGAGAATTAACTTTCCTAAGACCTGCATTTCCTGAGCAAATGTGAGCACTTGTGTGATCTCTAATAATCCATCCCACACCCGTGAATTCTGATTCACTGCGAAAACTCCCGTCAAAGTTGCACTTTAACCATCCAATAGGTGGGGATTCCCAAAATTGATTAGTTGGATACAAATCTCTGGCCACATCACAAACGACTCGCTCTGTCTTTTGAAGATTATCAATCCATTCTTGTATTTCATTCTTCACCAACACCGCATCCTCGTTAGGATGAACATTTCTGTGATTGAATAAGAACTTGTTTCTACTTTTCCATATAATCCAACAAGTCCAAAAAGGTATAATTCTTACCTCTTCGTTATTCAAAGCCGAATTACTGATTTGAAATAGCACTTTGAAATTCTCTTCTAAATCCATCGAAGCCCGGTCAAAATTTAAAACATGTAGACATCTCCAGATAGCTTTTGCGTGTTGACATTCGAACAATACATGATTGATTGTCTCTTCTGCAACGCAACATCTCTGACACGTCGGATTAATATTCAGTGTTCTGCTTCTCAACCTCTCAGCTGTCGGAATGACACCAGATAAAACTCTCCAAAGAAAATGCTTAATTTTAGGAAGAACCTTCAATTTCCAGACTTCGTTCTTTAAATCCACATTTCCAGCTGGAGCTTCAATCATATCTTCCTCAAAAACTCGATGCGAATCTAACCAATATCCTGATTTTACTGTATATTTCGCATCCTTTGTATAAGCCCATAAGTGTTGGTCATGTTTAGCGTGTGACGATAGTATAATATCTTTGACAATATCTGCATCCTCCACTGATAATAAATTATTAACCACTTCCATAGATCTTTAAGCCTGAGATCCGAGTTACTATAATTTATTATATTTTATTTGAATATATATCAAAACAAAAGTTAAAAAATATTTTACTAATTTTATAAAAAATTAGACACAAGAAAACTATTTTTTAAAAGAGTTCGTAGACTAACCCCAAAAACTAGAGTAATTTAACGGGGCATATTAAAATTATGTTTTCAATATTATAAGTTTTCCCGAATAATATTTTAGTTCATTGCAAAACGGGTTAAATAGATAAATTATTACAAATTGACAATTTTATCTATAATCATTATTAGTCATATTGTAAAATTCAGATAAAAATAATTTTCAAAATTTCAAAATAATTTCTTTAAAAAAAATCCTAGTTTAAATCCTAGTTTTCTACAATTTCAAACTCAAATAGTTCGAACCTGACTTAACCGACTAACTGAATGCTTACCTATGCGACGCCGCTTTGTAACGACGGCATTTCATAAAATATAGCATAAGTTTAGTTTTGTTAGATTGATCGTTCTCTCTAATCTCTCGATACACTAGTCTCCCTGTAAAAATGAAAAACCCCAATCCATTGGCATTCGGATAAACCCCCTTGTGCTTCTCTCATTCATGGCCATCCTCTCTCTTTCTCTCCCTCTCATCGTCTCCTTCCTTCGTCCTCACGCCTCTCCTCGATTCTTTCTCCTCCCTCGCTATCTTTCTCGGCCCCCTTGCCGCCGATATCACCGCACAGCCGTTTCCTCCGGTGTTCATCATCATCATCATTCCTATCGCAAGCGCGATGATGATGGCCGCGTCTCTGTTCCTACATTCCAGCAAGCAATTCAGCGCCTCCAGGTTCTCACTCCTCTCCTTCTAATTCCCCATTCTCTCTCTCCTTCAAATTTCGTCTGCGAATTATTCTCTTCTGCTGGTTTAGGAATATTGGGCTTCCGTCGGATGCGCCGTTATGCAACCTAGCAACACCGAGGTATGGTATCACCATTGCACTATCTCTCTCAACTTCTTCTCTCCTCCCGACTCACTGTTCTCATACCTCCTAACTCCGCTCCGTGGTCTTAAGGTCGGAGCTGGCACCATGAATCCTTCCACCTTTTTGAGGGTTCTCGGCCCTGAACCCTGGAATGTTGCGTATGTGGAGCCAAGCATACGTCCTGACGACAGTCGCTATGGAGAGAATCCCAATAGGCTTCAAAGACACACTCAGTTCCAGGTCATATTGAAACCTGATCCAGGAAACTCCCAAGACCTCTTTATCAACAGTCTTTCTGCTTTAGGTACTCAGAAACTTCTATCATTAATTCTGAAATGCAGCTATACTTTGAGACTCTCAAGTGTTCCTTGTATACGCACAATATATTGAATCTTTCTCCTTGTGCTGCTTGGTTCCCTTGCTCAAGATTTGATCTGATTATGTGAAGGTCGTCTTTATGGAAATCCTCTCAGCCAGATAATCTTACTGCTTGCTTACTATCTCTTACGTGACCTTTATAGGTATTGATGTGACTCAACACGATATACGGTTTGTCGAAGACAATTGGGAGAGCCCGGTAATGTGTGAAATTCATAAATCGAGGTTTTCCATCTCTTTTAGTTTCTCACTATATTGTCAAAGAGAGCTTCAGCGTGGCAGTGTCTGTTAATTTAATTGACTTACAGGTGCTTGGTGCTTGGGGGTTGGGCTGGGAGATTTGGATGGATGGAATGGAAATCACGCAATTTACTTACTTTCAGCAGGTAAATTTCATTTTATGTAAACATTTCTAAGAATCAAAGTGTTGATTATGGTCTGCGTTTTTTGTTTTTAGGGTAATTTTTGTTTTCCCTTTCCCTAGTGTATTTTCTGCTAAAGTTGTGAGAAAAAGACAATTATAAACTTTGCTTCTTTCTAGGCTGGAAGTCTTCAGTTGTCTCCAGTATCTGTTGAAATAACTTATGGGCTTGAGCGCATCCTCATGTTGCTTCAGGTCAGTCTTGTACTCCTTTGATTACTTTGTCTCTTTTCGAATAAGAATTCCCTTACTGTTGATGTACACATTTTTTTCCTTTTAGGTCCTTTTTGTTTGCCTTAAGTTAGCCTTTCGTTTTAACTGACAGGATGTTGACCATTTCAAAAAGATCTTATATGCTGATGGAATCACTTACGGGGAGCTTTTCTTGGAAAATGAGTATAAGACTGATATTCTTTTATGGATTGTTTATTATTCTGTGTAATCCTGTTTCGAGACTGATATTTGGGTGAGTTTTGCAGGAAGGAAATGAGCTCATATTGTTTAGAGCATGCTAGCGTGGATCGTCTTCAAAAGCATTTCGATTTTTTTGACGAAGAAGCACGTTCCTTACTTGCATTAGGCCTTCCAATCCCTGCGTATGTTTATCACATGCTTATGGTCATCCATTGTCTTCTCCATCCTTAACCACTGCCTTTTGAATTTAACAAAATTGCTTGGGGGCATGCTAGGTATGACCAGCTTCTGAAGACTTCTCACGCTTTTAACATCTTAGATGCTAGAGGTTTTGTTGGTGTAACTGAACGTGCTCGTTATTTCAGTCGAATGCGCAGGTAAGATCTGTTCCAGTTTTGTGAGAGTGTGTTATTGAGTAAACCAACAAGCTTGATTAACCGGAGAGGAGATGCTTTAAACAAGTCTTTACTTGTAAATATACATATATAATGTGCATATTTTTGCTTATGTGCATCCTCTTTGAAAGAATAGCTTGGCTCGCCAATGTGCCCAACTGTGGTTAAAGACACGTGAGTCTCTTGGACATCCTCTTGGTGTTGCCTCCGAACATATTCCTCCCATTCATCACGGAGCTGCTTTGGAAAATGTGGCTGAAAAGGTTGGCCTGTTTTCTAATCTGAGAATTTACAATCAGAGCTTTGTTGCTGATCATTTCCTTTTTGACAAGTTGTGGGATATTAGTTTGCGAAATATTGTGGTGTCGCTTATATCTTTAGCATTGCTTGCTTATATGGTCTATTTACGACTACAAAGCTGGATGCTTTGATTTATGGAAACATTTCAGAAGTTGTCAAATAAGATATGGTTTTCTTTTCCAATCATGACAGGTTTCTGAGGATCCAAGATCGTTTATCATTGAGATAGGGACTGAAGAGATGCCACCTCAAGATGTTATCAATGCTAGCGAACAAGTAAAATTTCATTTCATTTTGAAATTTCTCTCTCTATCACTCACTATTCGCTCATGGACACTTTTGTGGGCCGCTCATGCTGCAACATTTTAACTTCCCAAACTCCCTAGATACTTTTTTTGCTGTGCTTTTTGTTTGTCTCTTTGTGTTATGTTCTTTTGATTGATTGGACGTCAAGTAATAGTCCTTGTTAATGTTGCAGCTCAGGGTTTTAGTGCTACAATTACTGGAAAACCAAAGATTGCGGCATGGCGCTGTGAAAGCATTTGGCACACCTCGCAGGCTAGTGGTAATTAATAAGATTTTTTTCACTTTTACATATTATTGCTAATATGTCAACTCTAGGGACATATTTGCTTATATGTCAACTCTAAAACAACATGAATCTAAGTTTACAGAGAAAGGATTGGTTGACACCAAATCTTCCTGTTTATAATTTAGAATTATTGCCCACTTTTCAAATTTTGGCTTTTGAGGCTTATTTAAACCTGGTTTTTTCTGTAAGGATGTAAAACTTAAAGAAACGTATCTGAAGTTTTTGGGTTGTGGGTTATGAGTCGAATCATGGAACTCTTGAAGCTTTTTGGAATTTATTGTTCTTTTTGAAGCAGTTTAACGTGAAGGTCTTTTTCAGGTTTTAGTTGATGCTATGTCCTCTAAGCAGTTGGAAGAGGAGGTTGAAGTTCGAGGACCCCCTGCTTCGAAAGCGTTTGATGATCAAGGAATTCCTACAAAGGTTTTTTCTTTTCCTTTGGTCCTTTCTGCAACTCTGGCACCGCTAGGCTATTAAATTAACTATTGAAAGTATTTTGGTAGACAGTGTTGAAATATAAGGAAAAATCATATGGAATATCTATCCATTGGCACTTAGGTTTTGTACTACGCTTGTTTTTTTCTTTTTAGCGTGCATTGACTGCCTAAAGATATGTAGATATAAATTTCTTGTTGTTCTTCCCTGCCAGGCTGCAGATGGTTTTAGCCGCAGATATGGCGTTCCATTGGAAAAATTGTACAGAAAAGTTGCTGGTGGGTGCATCTATATTAGCAAATTCTGTTAGCAGGATTACCCAACTTCTGACTGCTTCCTTGTTCTTTGTTTCCTAGGCTGCGGTTCTGCTTTCTTTGTTTAGCTCTTTTCATTTTTATCTATTTTGTCTTTATTTTCAGGGAAGACAGAATATGTTCATGCACGAGTTACAGAGCCAGCTCGACTTGCTTTGCAGGTTTTTTTCCTTGACTCCTTATGTTATGCGAAGAGACTGTTATTTTCGTCTTTCATGACAAAGATATCTGTAATAGACATTATTATCTATTAATTTAGGAAACTGTTGATGTTCACATTTTTCCTCTTGCTTTTGATATGGTGTACCTCGTAGTTTTAGTGTTCTAAGTCCTCTACTTCACTATAAGGAAAATTACAATTATTTGCTCAGTATACAGTTTTTTTTTTTTTTAATTATTATTGGGATCTTGTCTATTGTAGGTTCTGTCAGAAGAATTACCTGGTACACTGTCTAAAATATCGTTCCCAAAGTCAATGCGCTGGAACTCTTCAGTATGTAACCTATATCTTTATACTCATATTTAAGTTCATATAGCGTAGGTTCAGTGGTAAAACAAGGAGTTTATATTACTGCTATTTATCTTGTGCTGTGATAAGCAGGTAATGTTTAGCAGACCGATTCGCTGGCTTATTGCCTTACATGGGGATCTGGTTGTGCCATTCTGCTTTGCTGGTAACACAAGGTTCGTTTACTTGGCTACACCCAATTTTCCATGCTTCCTATGGCTTTGGTTGGCACAGAGGATAAAAGTTGGAATCTCAGTTTAATATGTATATATTAATCTTAAGACCACAAATTTTCCTCTGGCATTTATTAGGGATATCAGAAAGATGTAGATATGCAAAATATTTGTTGATAAAATAACAATTTGTTATATTTGTTTAATGTTCAAAATGCAGTGGAAATGTATCCTTTGGACTTCGCAATACTTCCTCAGCAACACTATTGGTAAGAATGTACTTGCACCATCGTCTGTAGGCATATTTGGATTTCATGCTTCAGATGTGTATTTTATGGTCTTCTATATATTGGCAGGTACACAGTGCAGAATCCTATGAAGATACTATGAAGAATGCTGGAATCAATATTGAGATTGAGGCATGCCCTTCATATATTCTTCCCTCTCTCTTTTTTTATTTCTTTTTAACTTTCAGCAGGGTCTCAAATTTCTCTCCTTTTAGATTTCTAGTTATGGATCTATGTAGTCATTTCATTGGTTAACATTATACAGGAAAGGAAGAAAATCATTCTAGAGAAGTCAAATGTGCTAGCAAAAAGTGTTAATGGGCGCATTGTTGTCCAGCAGAACTTATTTAATGAGGTAACTTATGGTGTTGTCAGTGATATGCTCTATCAATGGTTCCAAGAAATTATCTTTACATCTTGATGCTAAGGAGTTAAATTAATCCAGGTTGCAAATCTCGTCGAAGCTCCTGTGCCATTAATTGGAAAGTTCAAGGAATCATTCTTAGAACTACCGGAGGAGCTATTAACTATTGTAAGGTCTTTAGAAACTAAGATTGGTTTTAATACCGTATAACCTGCTTATAACATCTGTTTACTTTCTTGTGTTTTGTCAGCAAGTATACTAATCTAATTCATGGCCTTACTGTGGTGTAACCCTCTAGGTTATGCAGAAGCACCAGAAGTATTTTTCCATTACTGATGAGAGTGGAAAGCTATTGCCTTACTTTATTGCTGTACGACACTCTAGCCTTGCATTGTCTTCTGTTGCATGTTTTTAAAAATGTGTAGTGGCACAAAAACAAGTTTTTAATAGCTGACGAAACAAAGTGTGTTTTTGTTTAGGTTGCCAATGGTGCAATAAATGAGGATGTGGTGAAGAAAGGAAATGAAGCAGTTCTCAGGTTGAGATGTGTAATAAGTGGCTAAAATCTTTACTCAATTGGTAGATGGAATAGACATATTAAAAGCACCCAATGGTCATGTTTTACTATTGCAGGGCACGCTATGAAGATGCAAAGTTCTTCTATGAGGTGGACACAAGGAAAAGGTTTTCGGAATTTCGAGGTCAGCTTCAGGGAATCCTTTTCCACGTAAGTTTTTCCTTCGGATACATGTCTTAGCCAAGAAGCTGGATAGAATAATCTTGATGGCCCTAGTTTTATTTTTCCTGTAGTTTCACTTCTGTTTCAATGGTTCAATACTCGTACAAGTAATAAAAACAAACCACATAATATTGACGGTAGTAGCACATACAACACAAGCTCTTCATCCATGTTTATGTGAATTTATAGGAAAAACTGGGGACGATGCTGGATAAGATGAACCGTGTAGAAAAGATGGTAACTAAGCTTTGTTTGGCCCTCGAAATTGATGAACATCTGCATCCGGTTGTGAAGGATGCTGCCTCTCTTGCTCTGTCAGACCTTGCAACTGCTGTAGTTACAGAATTTACTTCGCTGTCAGGAATAATGGCTCGTCATTATGCTCTCAGAGATGGCTATTCAGAGCAGGTAATGGATTGTTCAAGTGTATATGTTCATGAGCATAAGTTGCTGTTGTTGGTGCTTCTGCTGCTTAATAGACTTGACCTACTAGCCTACTATGCTATATATCTATTAGCATGTGCTCTATTATAATAAAACAATCGTTTCCCCTGGGATGCAGATTGCAGAAGCTTTGCTGGAAATTACACTTCCTAGATTTTCGGGGGATGTCATCCCAAAAACAGATACAGGAATGGTTTTGGCTATAGCTGATAGGTAATTTGAAAGCTTTAAGTTTTGGTGTCTCTCCCATTTCTTTCTATGCTAAACGGTTTGTCCTGTGAACACAACCTTGCTGCTGGATTGGCGTGGAACTAAATTGCATATACTTCTGATATGATATTTGTGTTCCTATATACTAACACCTATGCTTGTTTCTATGACCGTAGATTGGATAGCCTTGTTGGTCTATTTGCTGCGGGTTGCCAGCCAAGTTCAACAAATGACCCATTTGGCCTTAGAAGAATATCTTATGGTTTAGTAAGTTTGTACATTCTGATCTAAAAAAGCAGTTATGACTTGTCAATAGGCAGCTTATGGATGCCAAATATTACTTTGTATGCCACAGGTTCAGATTTTGGTCGAAAAGGATAAAAATGTCAACTTCAAACATGCTCTAGAGCTTGCAGCGAGTGTACAACCGATGAAGGTTGAGGCAAACACTTTAGAAGATGTGAGAATCAAGTGCTCCCATAGCTACTAAGCCATCATCTGAAAGTGTCCTTGATATAATTAACTGTTCTATTGTTTCTAGGTGTATCAATTTGTTACTCGAAGACTGGAACAGCTTCTGGTTCGTGCAATTTTCGTGATGCTTATCTTTTTGCCTTCTAATTCTATTAGACGCAATTCCTTGGCTCTTTAAACTAAAGGACCTTAGTGTCTGGTTTTTGAACAACGTTCTATCCTTTTTTACAGGTTGACAACGGAGTAAGCCCTGAAGTAGTTAGGTCTGTCCTAGCAGAACGCGGAAACAATCCTTGTCTGGCAGCACGAACCGCACACAAGGTAACTGAATAGATCCAGTAGCGACTAGATATGGAATTAGTTGATAGTTGAGAAGCATGTGGGCATCATTTTCCTACAAGCCAGGTATTATGGCGATTGGATTAAGCCTAGTAAAGAAGGTTCTCAATATAATTGGGTGAAGCTCATCTGCTATCGAGTATTAGAGACTAGAAACCAGACTTGGTATTGGTATTGGTATTGGTAAGGAAGGTGCTCATCTGTTGTCAGCAGAAAGTGGGATTGGTTTATGGTCTAAAGTCAATGGGTTCCTACAGTAGCACGATGGTTTTACAAGGACTTGGTTATCTTCTGGTTTGGAATGTTGCTCGGTCGTTTGCTACGCAGGCCATAGACTCAAAACAAACATAGTGATTTTGCTCATAAGAAGCTAACGCATCTGGCGGTTTTGCAGATGGAAAAGCTAAGCAAAGGTAAGATATTTCCGAAGATAGTGGAAGCATATTCCCGTCCCACACGCATTGTACGTGGGAAAGATGTTGATGTTGGAGTTGAGGTACTTGACGTTTCTATCTGATAAAAATGGCAAAAGAGCATCTGTCTAACATTGAATGATGTGCAACCAGGTGGATGAGGGTGCATTTGAGACTTCCCAAGAGAAAGAGTTGTGGAGAACTTACACCTCTATCAAAGATGGAATTCACACTGGTAACTCCATCGGCTTCTCGCAGTCAATCAAACAAAGAAACAAACAAACAAAATTTCTCTAACTGCTTCCAAAATTTCAGGCATAGAAATTGAGGAGTTCACTGAGATATCCACGCAGATGCTGGAGCCGCTCGAGGATTTCTTCAACAATGTGTTCGTGATGGTGGTAAGTTGAAACTCTGTTCACTCTGTGCCCGAGGATTTGATTAGAGAGCTTATGGTTGAATTTTACGGTTGCAGGAGGAAGAAAGAGTGAGGAAGAACAGACTCGCACTTCTCAATAACATTGCCAATCTTCCCACAGGAATCGCTGACCTCTCATTTTTGCCTGGATTTTGAGGTCTTACTTGTTTTGCCTTTCCTGTTTTTCTTTTTTTCAATCTGTTAACAAATTATTTTTGAATTTTCGTTTATTGTTGTCTATTAATGCTATTTTCTTGATATATATATTTCTCTCTATAATTTTGTTGGCTAACATATACTCCCTCCGTTCCACAAAGATGGATTTTTTTAAAAAAAAATTTGTTTCACAAAGATAGATGTTTTAGCTTTTCTATGCAAATTTTATCAATTAATGATGATATTTTGAAAAGTCTAAGAAAATTAATTAAATTTATTGAACTACTATTGGTTTAGAGATATGGGAAATTGTTCGGTAACAAAAATTGATGCATTTATGATTGAGTATTAATTATTTTTTTAATATGTGTGAAAACTCTAAAAAATCTATCTTTGTGGAACGGAGGGAGTATATGTTTTTACAAAGCTCTTTCTATTACTAAATATTTTCACAGGCGAGCATGATTGAAGTTTGGTTGTAAGATGTTGTGTTGTGTAAGATAAATTTATGCTTGTTCCCGAAATCAGACGTCTCACGTGTCATATCAAAAACAAGTTTCATAAAGATAACGAAGTCGAGTAACAGTCTAATAGAACACCCTTCATAATGATAGTATAGGCTCTCTAGCTCTCACCTCTCACACTTAACCATCAGGCCATTCGAAAATCGAAACCGCATTGTCTCTCTTCTTCACTACCAGCATCTGTAAGACTTGATCCAACATTGATTCCATGCTAGTGAAAACAGATGCGCTAAAAAATAATCTCTAGTTTTTGTATTCAAATAAGTCAATTTATATGCTTCCCACAAAAACTGTAAGTAGCTCTTTTTTATTGATTAAAATTAACATTACAAAAACAAGATTGTTTTATAAATCTGCTACAAGTATTATCAAAAGCTTATTTCCGATCAACACAAAAGTTCAGAAACCTTTAGTGATAAAAGGTATATACCTGAAAAATTCCATTCAAAAATGGGAATCCATAAAAACCCAAAAGCCTCGTTGTTGTTTATATAAATGATCCCAATGGACCAACACAAAAATGGGCCAAATCTTTTAATATCCAACCCAATAAAACAATATCGTAAGCCGGTTAAAAGCGAAACCCTAGATATATCGAAAAGAAAAGGGAAAACATCTCCGCCCCAATTGCTGCTATCATCCTCTCTACTTGTCGCTGCTCTCCGGTATCTTGAATTTTGTCTCTTCTTGTGTTGTGTTGTTGAATATCGATCGATTCTATTTGCCAATCTGTTTTGTTTATTTTGGATTTTAGTCGGAATTAAAATGGACTACTCATCTCCGCCGCCGCCGATGGGTGGTAAATCTCCGGAGGCAGTGATGGAACAGGTGCAGACGCAGCTCGCTCAAGCTTATGCGGAGGAGTTCATTGAGACACTAAGAGTTAAATGTTTCGACAAATGCATAACCAAGCCAGGAACAAGCCTTAGTGGAGGTGAGAGTAGCTGCATCTCTAGATGTGTTGATCGTTACATGGAGGCCACTGGAATCATCAGTCGAGCTCTTTTCAAACTACAACGTTGATTCAACTTTCAGACACCAGATGTTTTTTTTATGAGGAATGGCTATTTACTTACTTGTTGAATCTTTGTCAGGTTTGGTTTTTGTCTTTTTGAAGAA
This sequence comes from Eutrema yunnanense, assembly GCA_002933935.1. Classification (NCBI taxonomy): domain Eukaryota; kingdom Viridiplantae; phylum Streptophyta; class Magnoliopsida; order Brassicales; family Brassicaceae; genus Eutrema; species Eutrema yunnanense. The sequence continues at coordinate 79,544 of PKML01032285.1, forward strand.
AGATATATATAACTCATAAGCGTATTCAAACAATCTTACTGCCATTTTCTCTGAGATGTTGTTAATCCTAGAACATTCGAATTTGAAATTTTTTGTGTTTTTAATCGATCAATCAATGATGAGACCGTGCCATTGCTCGTATTTTTAGTAGATTATGTGATTTACATTGGGGCTTTTTGGGATGATGAAATTGCTTCTGTATATGTGTGGACGTATGAGATTCCAAATCTTTTGAGCTTTCTATCGGATCCTGTTAAGTGCAAACCTAATAAAACAGTATGTGAATAAATTGAAATAATTCCGTTTTTCATTGCTCAGGCTTGGAGTGTGTTGGGTTGTTTGAGATTGGTTTTTGGGACTTCTGGGTTTTCCTTCTAACTCCATTGGAATGTGAAAGAAAAAAAAGTCTCGAATGTAAGTGAAAATTACCCAGAATAACATTAATCTTTTATGTAATTACTAGATTAACACCCTCGGAACTGAGATGACTAGAATAACACAACTCTTTTGTCAAAAGACAAAACACCCCTATTTGAGTTACTTATACACAGAAATGCCATTTTGATTTATTTTTCTCAAAAAAATAAAAAAACTGCACGGTTTTGAATTCAAAACATTTTTGTCTTTCTAAAACATTTTCACTTCCCTCGTAACGTAAAAAACTGTTTTCATATTCCTTTCCCACACGAGTCCGTCGCCGTCGTCCTCCTCTCTTCTTCTTAAGCCTCGCCGTCGTCCTCCTCGCCGTTGTCCGCCACTCGTTTGCTATTTTCTGTTCTTCAGCCTCGCCGTCGTCCTCCTCTC
>PKML01032285.1:95829-150716 GCA_002933935.1 Eutrema yunnanense
CTTAATAAGTCTGCAACATTGAAAAATAAGTCTGCATAACAAGTCTGCAAAACAAGTCTGCGTAACAAGTCTGCATAACAAGTCTGCAGATGTTTGCAGACTTAATAAGTCTGCAACACTGAAAAATAAATCTGCATAACAAGTCTGCATAATAAGTCTGCATAACAAGTCTGTGCAGACTTAATCTGAAAAACGCGGTGGCATTTTTGTAAATAACTCAAACTTTTGCTTACGTGGAAATAATTTCGTAATGGCAGTGTCGTAATTACGTTTTTCCTAACAAGCGAAAATAAGGGTAAAATGGGCCAAAAACAGACTTTTTCCTTCCCAGTTATTATGTGTTATTCTAGTCCTTAGCCAATTTATAAGTGTTATTCTAGTTTTTTTCCCCGAATGTAATAATAACTTTTTTCATGACAATGAAGTCTGAGCTGAAAAAAAATAAAACGTTTTCACATTAATTTGTGTGTGTGAATAATAATCCCATTTCGATGGTGGTTTCCTATTTTTTTTAAAAAAATCGAATTGTGTGGATTAGTTCATTGTGGACAACGGAACAATCCGATGCCGCATATTTTCCTACGAACTATGGCCATATCTTTCTAGTTTTCCACCGAACTATGTTTTATGTATATATCTCCACGAAAGTAAAGTTAAAAACCTAAATCCCTTTGAAAACAAAATTCGAGGCTTAAATCTCCATAAATATCGGTTTTAATGGTTTTTGTTCGGTTTAGTTTTGAGGCATACATTTACTTATATTTAGTTTATAGTATAAGATTATATTTACTTTATAATATGATGATGTTTTTAAAAAAAGTTCTTTGACGGTTTGACCTAGCCCTGGGCATTCGGATATCCGGATCCGAACCGATCGGATCTTTCGGATGTTCGGATATTCGGATGTTGGATTGAAAGATCCATTCGGATATTTTGTATTATTCGGATCGGATCGGATCGGTTTTAATCGGATTCGGATCGGTTCGGATATGGAAATGAAGATCCGATGTAAAACCGAAATAAATTCGGATTCGGATTTTTCGGATTATCCTGTAACCGAAAACAACCAAACCTGAAAAAAAATCCCGAAAAAAACCCAAAAAATCCGAAACCGAAAGGCAAAATCGAAGAGTATATGGGAAACTCAAGAGACATCGGATCTAAGATATATAATAGTTCGGTTTTTTCGGATCATACTTCGGGTTTCGGTTATTACCCGATCCGAAACCGAATCCGAAGTAACCCATAATAAACATCCAATCGGATATTTTCCAAGATCCGAATCCGAACCGAACCGAATTTTTCGGATCGGTTTCGGTTTTTTTTTCGGATGCGGATAATGTGCCCAGGACTAGTTTGACCCGCAAAAATATTATAATAACTGTTTCCAAAAGTTGGAGGAATTGCTTATTGGTCTTTTTTTCCCCTTATAAACACGTGAATCGCACGTGCCGGAGATATTTTAGCTGTTGTCGGTAAGCTTTTTTGATGGAACTTGGTTTTAGCTTTTGTCTCGCATGCTCCCCATTAAATCACTTTCTCTTCACCTGACTCTCGACGACTTCTCTCTCTCTCTGTCTGTCTCAGTTCCTTGCTGCTCCCTTCGGTTTCTGCTGGGTACGCTCGTTTTTCTCTTTCAAAGTTTCCATCTTTCGTGTTTGTGAATTGTGATGGATACATCTCAGGTTTACGGTTTGACTTTTTTTTATGCTCTCTTGCTCTTTCATGAATTTCTCTCTACAATTATGTCTCCGACGAATACAAAAGTAGTAACAAGGAGAATAATTTGCGACCGCTAGCGAATGATCCGTTTTTTTTATAGTAAATTCCGTTTTGGTTCTTTTTTTACGAAATTGGATGGATCTTGATGAAGACTGATAAACTACCCAATTCTTCCCCAACATAAATGTTCTCCCTTTCTCTATCAGCTCAGTGATTTCTTGACCGATCCGTTTGTACTAGATTTATTAAAGGGTTTTTTTTTTGCGTGGTAGTAGGTAGCTGAGTCATGCTTGGTCTATGATTCAAGTCACATGAATCAAATGAACCTTTTTTGTATAGTGTCCATTACATGTTGCTTGTATCTCTGGTGATGTCTGTTATAATTCTCCTTCGTGACTTGGACTTTGGATTTAACGCAAGTATTAGCTATTATATATGACGCTTATTCATTGTGGTAACTTTTACAGAATAACATCTTGATACTGGACCCTCTTGCTGTTCGAGATGTTTCGTCGCAAGACTTCTTCGCAAACCGAACAAGAGAGTAATGAGGCAGCTCTCAGAGAGGCAAAGGTAAAAACTTTTCAGGCCTTGCTGCTGATTTTCACTTCAATTAGAATCATATGATTCGTAGAAGGTGACTTTTTTTCTTCTTTTTTTTCTCATCTTAATGGTCTAGCTCAAAGAGCTTAAGGCTCTCATCGGTCAGCTCTCTGGAAGGAGTTCACTATATTGTTCAGATGCGTGTCTGAAGAGATATCTGGAAGCTAGGAATTGGAATGTAGGCAAAGCCAAGAAGATGCTTGAGGAGACGCTTAAATGGAGATCCACTTTTAAACCTGAGGATATCCGATGGGTAAGTATCAAACAAAAATCTTGGATTCTTTTGGAGAACAACTCCAAAAACTTACCGGTTGAGGCTTGCTTTCTACTAGGATGAAGTTTCAGGTGAAGGTGAGACTGGAAAAGTTTACAAAGCTGGATTCCATGACAGAAGTGGAAGAACGGTTCTTATACTGAGACCCGGCTTGCAGGTTTCTAAAGATCATCTTCTTTCTTGGTTAATATTTTAGAGCGAGTTAACTTCGGGGCAAAAGATAAACCATCCAGTTTTTTTCATGAAAATTTCTGCAGAACACGAAATCTTTAGACAATCAGATGAAACATCTGGTGTATCTCATTGAGAATGCTATTCTGAATCTGCCAGAGGATCAAGAACAGATGTCCTGGCTTATTGACTTCACGGACTGGACACTGAGCACCAGTGTGCCTATTAAATCTGCCAGAGAGACTATCAACATACTGCAAAATCACTACCCAGAGAGACTAGCTGTCGCTTTCCTCTATAATCCTCCAAGACTCTTTGAGGCATTCTGGAAGGTTTGAAAAAACACTGCTTCTATCTCATAGTTAGACAAAAACATTGGTTGATTAATGTATGTGCAGGAACATGATGTGAGCATTTTGATTTTGAATTTGTTTTTGTGTTGTTCCACAGATAGTGAAGTACTTTATTGATGCAAAGACATTCATCAAGGTGAAATTTGTTTACCCAAAGAACCTGGAAAGCGTGGAGCTTATGAGCTCATTTTTCGACGAGGAAAATCTCCCAACCGAATTTGGAGGGAAAGCTTTGTTGCAGTATAACTATGAAGAATTCTCCAAGCAAATGAACCAAGACGATGTTAAAACTGCAAACTTCTGGGGATTGGTTCAGAGTAACAATCACCAGCAGCACGTGAGCAGCAGGTTTTCTGGAGCCGAAATTACCGCTGAGCCAATCCAAACCAACCCTTAACCGGTTTTGAAGGGAATATAGTCCATGGGAGAGAGAAGTTGAAAGAGTTAGACATAGCATTGATTAAATAAAAGGATTTGTGTTTCCAAGTTACTCTTGAAGTTAGTCCAAAAACTCTTAACACTCATAAGCATTTATATACAGGCAGGAAGCAGACAATACCAGCAACAAGCTTTGTTTCTTTCAGTCTATATCTCAACAAACACAAGAGAATGATTCCTTCAAAATTTTAAGGCACAAAGAGGAAAAATACACGTGAAGAAAGATTATACTACACAGCAGTATTAGCTATTAGACTATATAGCTTAGAGTTCTGCAGTCAAAAGAGATTTGCAATGGAGTGGAGTTAGAGACAGAGAAAGAGAAGAAGCTTGAGGCAATGAAACTAGATAAGCCTTCTTCTGAAGTTTCTGGTTGTTGATTGATAGGTACGCACCAAAAGGCCAACCCCAATGCCAAGACCTACACATACACCAAGACCAATTCCCACACCAACCCTCACACCAGCATTGAACCACGACATCTCTCCATCTTCACCGTCTGTATACTCTCTTCTCAGATACATGTCGCCGTATTCTCCATCATAATCTTGTTTGTAGCTTCCGTATTCTGTTACCTGCACAGGGGAAAAAAACTCCCCTACTTAGGACAAAGCACTGCAAAGAACTCAGCAACAGAGAGAATCGTGTATGTAGATGTCTGTATCGAAAAGAAAAATAAGTAACAGACAATTATAGAGATACTCAAATAAAGAATACAATGGTCATTCAATCACTTGTAGAATAGAGGCTAATGGTAGTTTTGTTCCAATCTTAAAACTGGTGTCTACACCTCCATGACTAGTAGGTGGAAGGTATAGACATTGCAATATAGCTAAAGAGAAGCTCTTAACCTACGGTGCGTATGAATATCCATCTCTAATAGGTTTTGACAATGTCAACTGCAAGAACCTCCAAATAAAACTTCAAGCATAAGCTAATCTTAACATTACCTCTTCAATAGGGAAACGTTTTCCCGAATAAGTTTATGCATAAATAAAAGATGATATATTGTGGCATTACATGTGAAAACCACGATATTTCAACCAATGGGTCACATAAGAACTGACTGTAGCAGACAGGAGGATAAGAGTTCAGATACTAAGATCACAGGACAAGAGGGAAATGGGATAGAGAGAGTGTGTGTGTGTGAGGGGGGGAGAGAGAGAGAGACAGCTATTTATTGACTTGTAAAATGTCTCAGGCCCCATACCTCACATGATCATTTATCACGAAGTTGGTCCACTTCCTAAGAGTACCAAGTAACATGTCTCAAGATATGAAATCTCAAAACCATGAAAAACTTTATGCTCATGCCTACAGCATGACCACGAAGACGCATATCTAAGGTATATAGCATTCAATGTGTTGAACTTGGACACAAACCAATATAAAACTATTAGGAAGCATTGTAATAATCTTGAAACAGCGAAGTAAAATTACCTGAAAATCAAGCTCAGATGAGTTGCCTTTCTGAGGCTCACCGGTTTCATATTCTGGAATCGAATCTAATGCACTCCCTCTATTGTGCTTCTTTCTGAAACCAAGCTGTAGTGTCTTGGTTAAGATGATTGGTGTTCCTGAGAAGCAACCAGTGACATAGACTTCAATAGTTGGCAATGGAGATGATAACTCCGAACAGCCAATATGTTTCTCCTTCAAGAAACCAGACCCTGCAGTGATCTCAGCTTCACAGTTCATGTTCCACCGCTTCGTGCTATGCTTAGACTCCCCAGTGAAACCATTACTACCGGACATCTCAAGAGTTCCAGACAAAACCAGCTCATATTTGTCATAGACCTCAAACTTGACACTACCGGATAACCTGATATTGTCTGTGCTGATAAAAGTAGCTACTTCTGATTTCTTATCAACTCGATCTCGCCTTAGCTGAGAAGAAACTCCTTCAGAGTAAATGCTCATTCTAACACCGTTGATCTCCAGAAGAGAATCTGGATCCAGAGGAATGTGAGTGATGGTGAGGACCTCAGGTGTCGAATCATCCACCTTGAAATTGCTGATTCTGACATAGAACACTCTCAAATCGAGCAACGGCGATGATAATGATGTTGATGATGATGACGACGATGATGATGCTATTCTGGAATTGTGATATCTGACCATCTGAAATGCTTCTCCGTTGTTACGTGTCTCATAAGGTTCCACCATGATTAAAGAACCAAAATCACAATTCCTATTTCTCACTGAATCGAATCACAGACGCCTGGCTTTGCTGCAGAAAATTTGGAATCAAGGAGAACAACGTGAGATTCATTTACAAAGGGAAAGCAATAGCTTTCTTCCTGGATTTGAGAAGAAAAAACCCCAAAAGAGAGACCCGATATAACTAAAATCCTTTCTTTATGGAAAGGGAACGAAAAAAAAAACACATCAAAATGAGAAAAAGAGAATCGTTTATTCTCAAAATGGGAGATTTCTACAAGGAAAAGAATGTCAAGATTGAAACTTTACTCACTTCCTAAAAACAGAGAGATGGTCAAAGAAATTAAAAAAAAAAAAAAAGAAGAGATTCTGAAAATTAAAGCTTTATTTCTATCACAAAGGAACTATCTTTAAAAAAAGAAGAAAAAAAAAAAAGAATTTTCTCAAAAACCCAGAAAAATCCGCAGAAAAGAAAGGAAAGGAAGCTCACCCAGAAGATGTTCCATCCACAAACCTACTTACTTTTAATCTGGTGCTTAATATTAATCTTCCTGTCTGTGTCCCCAAAAATAAAAATAGGAAATTTATATCGCCAAGTAGGATCTCTCTCCTAGATCATTGCCCACCCAAAAAAAATGTCCGTTTTTCGAAGAATTAAAAAAAAAAAAAAGGTTTTGTCTTTATCGAAAATATTGAATTTGGTGAAATCTCCAGAAAAAAATAATTAGAAATCAGAAAAGAGTGATGGGAAGGATTGAACAGTCTTTGATCCAACGGGACGAGGAAAGAGGACGAAATGAAGATTGGGTTCTTCTGACTTTCGATCACGTGATCTTCTTTTCTTATCCACTTTCGACCAAAATGCCAAATTCGCTCGCTGTTTACGAGACACACCGCGTCGGTCGCTTTCATATAAAACGACGCGCATTCTCTTGTCAGTTTTTCAAAACGGTCAGTTTTTGGGCCTTGCTGGGCTTTTTAGTTTTCTGAAATGGATAATGAACATCGTGCCGTTTTCTGTTTAGGATACTCGTGAGTCATAAATTTTGTTGTAATTAAAGTTTCTGTTTCATTCATTTTCTTCAGAAGAAAAAATTTAAGCTCAACGATTCTCATTCGTTGTATTCAATACAAAAGAATGTCACGGTTCTAATATCTCACATGAATCGATCAATTAATAGTGAATTGAAAACTCGTCATATATGCACTATGTGTTCTGCTAGACCGAGCCGGCCCTGGGTTTTAGAAAATCGCAAGGTAAACAAAAATTTAGGCCGTTTATCATATTAAGTTTCGAACTTATGACTTTCTAAAAAAACTTTGATAATTTTACCACTAAACTAAATAGATTTTTTGAAATTTAAGAACATATTTTTTTTTTAATGAAATAAGGGTTGCAAATCCATGTTTGTTTTGTTTGGGCTCAGGACCGACCCTGCTGCTAGACGAGGTATGATATTTAAATAAAACCAAAAGGACTTACAATATAGCAAATAAATTGAAATATATACAGATATATTGTATAACACCTAAAAAGCGTATGAAATGCATTTATGGATTTATTATGAAATCAAAAGTTTTTATTAGAACTTAAACATAACACACAAATTGCAGCTAGCAACGGGGTGGTGATAATTAAGGTGGCAATATTCTTGCAAATCACTAGATTATACAAATCTCAATTTTGGATGCTAATTCGCGATTTTATTCTTTGGTGTATGTATAACGTATAAACAAAATTAGTACACTATACATGAACCCTAACAACTCCAAGGATATATTGGTTATCTGTCATGCAAGTGTTATATTGGTGGATAATAACCAACGGACAAAAATAAAATCTACTTTTTTCTTCTGAAATTTTATCTAAACACCAAAAGAGTGGGCGGCTTTTAATTTTAAAGACAGTTTTTTTAAAAAAAAAAAAAAAAAATCTGTCTGTAAAACATTAAAAACAAAAAACATGAGAAACTTTTTATTGCTCGTGAAGATATTTTTTTGAAAGAATGCTCTTCAGTTCTTGAAGATATTAAAAACATAAAAAGCAGCTGTTCAATACTTATTATATTCTGTTGAGAAAACTAAGCTGATGGGGAAGAGAAGGTTTCAGAGAGCAAAAGAACCGTCAGTGAAAGCAACGGTAGCAGAAGCTTCATCTCCGCCGGAGTCTCAAACGACACGGAGACGAAGAGGAAGACCAAGGAAGAATCTTGAGAACCCAGAAGATTTCAAGAAGGAAGAATCCGAAGAAGACGAAGATTACGAAGATGAAGAAGAAGAAGACGAACATGTTAAGATTATTAACAGAGAGAAACAGAAGAAGAAAGTTAGTAGTGTGGAAGAAGGGCAAAAGTGGAAACATGAAGACTTAGCGGAGCAGGAGCCAGAGATGAAGGTGAAGACGGTGGCGCCGCCGTCATCTAGACGGTCGAGGAGGAAAAGCACGCCGGTGAAGAGCTGGTAAATTTTCATCAATGGAGTTTTTGATTTTGTGTGTGTTCATGGGTTAAATATTGTTGAATAAATTAACTAAAAAACCTCATGGGAAAAGAAAAAAGAAAAAAGACCTTTGATTTATATAATTTCTCGGATCTGTTAGTTCAAAACAAGAAATTTTCTTTGTCCATCTCAGTGTTATATTTTTGGCGAATCAAAGCTATTTTCAGTGAGGAAAACAACAATATACTACATTTATGGCGATGGAATTAGACTAATCATTAGATTAAATTAATTGTTTCATAAGGATGATTTGTAGTTGTAGTAGGTTGTTTAATTTTTGGTTTGCGTAGTTGATGGTTACGTCCCTTTCGGATTTTTGAATGATAAAAAAAAGAAGAAGATGCGTTTGCACATGGTGAACGGATAAAGTTAAGAAACTAATGGATATTGCTAGTGAAACAACTTGTCTATTATATACTCCTTGCTGTATTTAATTAAGCAGTTATTTAATTAAGACCTTGCTGTAATTAATCAACTAATTACATAATAGGGAAAAAAATAAAAATAATAGAGGATATGATAGAGATTACTAATTTTCACACAAGACAAATATGGGCCCCTAAAGGCTTCACGTGCAAAATCATCGGAGAGAATTCCAAAACATAGAAACTTATCAAGTTCAAAACCAGGTTTGAGAACTAAATTCAGACTTGATTATTATTATAAAGTTTGATATGTTTTCCAAACACTGTTAAGTTGACAAAAAAAGACAAAAGCTTTAGAACTAGGAGGACAAGATTTAAAGGCTGTAACAAAATGTCTTACGCTAAAACAGCCTGCGGTTTAGGGTGATGATGCCTTTCCTTCTTGTAACGCAACTGCTCTGGATCAAACCCACCTTCCTCTGCTCCATAAACCGCCCATGATGGTGTTGGTGCCATATAGTCTCTGCTCGTGAACGGTTCTCCAGAAGCCACCTATACGACGAATTCATTCAAAAATTAGCATGAATCTTGATTTTGAGATGATCCTATCTTGTGTTTTGGTTTAAACTAACTAACCAGATCGTGGAACTTTTCATAGTCAATCCAAGTGAACCACTTCCCATTCACTTTGAACTTTTGCGTTCTCCCTAGAAGAACACAGCAAGAATGGGCGTGCTCACAAGCAACCTCGTACTCTCCTTTGCTCTTCAGAGACAGAGCTTCTGAGAATGCTTTGACATCTGCGTGCCATGGTACGTTCTCCATTGTCAACTTTGATGTCGCAGATCTGTTTTTGTTTCCAGAAGATTACCAATAAGTAATGATATGTGTGTAACAAGAGTGGAGCGAGAGAGGAGAGAGAGAGAGGAGAACAAGTGAAACACACTCACGATCCGCAATACGTGACGCCTTTGATCTCAATGAAATCAGGTTTCCCAATGCTGAACAGGTTGAAATACGCATCTAGCTCCTCTGTGTTCCATCCTTTGACAAGTGTTAAACGGTAGACGGTTCGCTGCTGCTTCTCCTGGAGAGCTTTCAAGGAGTCCTGGAACACAAACGGTGCAGCGATTATACCTTTACCTCAGATTCAAATTTCATTTCAAAGGTTCATTACATAGAAGAGGTTATTTAAATTACTCACAATAAACCGCTCCCAAAAGTCCGCAAAGAGAGGCCTATCAATAGCCTTTAAGCTCTCTTTGGTGGCAGCATCTACACTTACGTACAACTGTCGATATCAACAATAATTAGTTAGGCTATTTGGTTCTGTTAAGAGCATGAAGAGCTTTCAAATATGGAAAAACATGTACATTACAGAGACCACGGACCTGTGTGATAGGCTTCATCATCAAAATCTTTTCGGGGAATTGTGCATTAGTAACCAAAAATGTGGAAATACGCCTTCCATGTAGCTCATCTACAAGGGCATTGATCTCTGGATACATAATTGGCTCACCAACAAGTGATAACGCACAATGCCTTGGTGTTAGACCTTCTTGTAATTTCTCTGGAGTTACACCTGAAGAATATCCCACCAATAAAGCGTCAGCATCTGACACTCAACTAGGTGGTGGAAACAAATCAATCAAGTAAACAAAACACACAGATTATCTTTGGCTTCCAAGAGTGCCTAGCAAGTTTTTGGGGTCACAGCTATTTTGGTGCAACGATCTAAACGGCTTTCAAGATATAGGTGAAACCTAGATAAATGAAGTTGAGTTTCATAAACTATGAGATATCTAAATAGGTTCCAGACCCCAACTTGACCCACAGATACTCATAACTATCAGAGACCTGAGTGAAATTTCAAAGCATGTATCATCTGGAAGGCAAGATTAGGAGAAAGATATAATCAGACCTGGAACTCCTTTCATCTGTTTAATCATCTTTGTATGAAGATCTAGAGCACCTTCCACAATCTCTTTAGGATCGTCCATCTTCCACTGCCAGCTCTTTCCCACAGGATTTGTGTGATGCCTCCAACAGAAGACACATTTGTTTGCACAAGCCAAACTAGGTGTTGTCTCCATGCACCTTGCTTATTCAAAAACCAAATACCTCAACATAAGAATCACGACCTACAAGCATAAGGCTACAGGAACAAAGACAGAACTTCCAGTTAAACCTGTGACTCTCAATTCCATAAAAGGAGTGTTTGTAGCAACCTCCCCTGCCTCTAAGTTGTGACTTTGTCCATCTACATATTTTAACCCCACTATGCGAACCAATGATTTTATAGCCCTGCAAAGTTTCACAGAACTTCAGAAAGTGTACAGGTCACGTTCATTCAAGTAAAGGCGAGAAAATGCAAATCACAAGTCTGCTTCAAAGCTCAAGCAACAGAACCATATAGACATTTGAAACAAAATCCAAAGAATCAGCTTCAGCACATATCAAATCCAAAGAAATCAATAAATACCTGCTTCGTTAAGCTTGCTCTAATCACAGGGGTCACCATTTCCTTCTTTCCATCACCTTTAGTCACTTTAACTAAGCCATTTTTCCTTGAAGGAGCTTTTCCAGCAATATCTTCGAGATCAACTATATCTCCATCATTGTCTTCCTCTTCATCATCTGTTGAATCGTAATATTCGTTATCATTCTCAACAGCGTCCTTCTGCGAAACCCCATTTGTTTCTTGAGCAGAACCTCCCTTCAGAAACCTAATCACTCCAGCACACCAGTCCTGAAATGCTCTGTCTAGTTCTCCGTCATCAACGTCGCCTTCTCCCACCGGAATCATCTCGAGTCCACCCAATCCTATCATCCGACTCGACAATTCCTTCGCCACAGCGTTATACGATTCACCATAAGCACGGCTCCCGACGCCGAAAACGGCGAATTTGCATTCGGAGAGAAGAAGCGAGCCGACTCGGAAATCCTCGGCGCTCTCGGACAGCCAGTTCACGAGAAACTCTCCGTTCTGAGGCGGCTTCCCGCCATCCCACGTCGACGCGATGAATATAACTAGGTTTTCCTTGGGGAGATCCTCGGGCTCGTAGTTCCGTGAATCGACGAGATCAAATGCGATGTCGTTAGATGCGCAGAGCTCGTGTAGCCGTTGAGCTAGGGCTTTGGATGTGCCGGTCTGGGATATGAAGAAGATCTTTCCTCTGCTGGCTTTCGAGGTAGGGCTACTAGGGTTTAAGGAGAGGTTTTTGAGACGTTTCAAGCGGCGATATTTATGGATACAGTAAAAAGTAGTCGCGGAGAGTAATGCGACGAAAGCTAGTCGAGCACGTATGGAGGAAGACGAAGCCATGACTTGAGCTCAACGGTCAAGATTCAAGATTACCCCGGCGGCGCGTGAACAACGAGATCGGTTGATGAGTGCGAGAGAGAGAGAGATGGAGGTTAACGCGAACGGAGAAATGGCGGAGACGGGAAAGATACGTAAGTGTGAGGTTTCAGGACTGGGCTTTATTTGAAGGCCTATTAAAGTTAAGTTTAAAGCCCATAAAATATGTCTCGAGATCAGAACCACTCTTTTTGTTGTTGTTGTGGGAGATCTATGCCACGTGGCACATCTTCTTTGGGATCTCATCTTCCGCGAGACGCCTCGTTTCCCTCCCTCCTTCTTCCGCCGAGAGAGAGAGAGAGAAATAAAATAAATGCAATTGAAACGGAGGGAATATTCGCCGGCGAATTACCGGTAAATGTCTCAGTGTTTCTATACGAATCCTACTTTATCGGCGACATTACCACCCATTTGTTTTGCACGAAGTATTATTCTCTCTCTCGAATACGATTCGTCTCCCCCTCCATGCCTATATAATAATAATACCCTATCCACCATGCGTCTCTCTAAACGCCATTTCTCTCCTTCTCTTTCTCTCTGTCTCTCTGTTTTCTCTTCCGGTTTTCGTTTCCCTGGAAAATTTCAAGCACCAAGACAATTCCTCAACTCCTCTGCTGGTTCGTCTTCTTCTTCGACTACTTCCTTCTTTTATTTCAGTGTTTCTTTGGTTCTTTGCGTTGTATTTTCTTGTTTTCTCAGTAGTAGGTTAATGGATTTAACCGCATGTTCACGCTATGACTGATTCCATCTTGCTATGGATTTTCGCAAGCAGTTCAATTTTCCTTCTGTAGATATTTCGACTCGGTTGATTAACTGTGTTTGGTTCCATATTAGCTGATTCTGGTAGTAGCCTAGTGCTATTAGTGTTTTCGGGAAATTTCTTAGCGAGCCTTGGATCGGGAAGGAAGATGTGCCAATTAGTAGCTATCTTACGTCTTTAATTCGTGGAAGTTGCAATTTCTAGGTCTTTCCTGGAGCATACCTTGGAAGAAACTTAGGATCAGGACTTAACGTGGTGCACGCTTTGTTCTTTTGATCGAGGTAAGATGTTAGGTTTGTTTGTTTTTATTCTAGGGGTTTTTTACTCTTTTTATTTCCCTTTGGTGCTAGTTGACCTGTAAAAGCTTAATGGTCGTGTTGACTTATCCCAAACCTCTTATCCCCTGTAGAAAACGTGTCATCAGGTAGTATCATCTTCTTCCGTGCTTCTAAATTTAGCCTTGTTGGGTTCTGACTAACCAGTTGCTTCTTCCGAGATTGATTTTAAGTACTCCTATTATCTATTTGCTGGATAGAGCTTGTACAATTTTCTATATGCTAATTTTATATGTTCCTGTGTTGCATATATAATATGTTATATATCCTACTGAGTTCATTTAAAGAAAAAATAAAAATGATGCTTCGTTTACTTGATCAACTCTCAGGGACTAGCCAGCTGTGTTTTAAGAGTTCAATGGAAGAAAAGCGAGCTAGTGCTCTTAGTGAAAACGTGGTACAGTTTCACAATTTGGGTACAAGGGATGGATGTGAAGCTCCCCATAAATGGTCCTCCCCAGGAGGAGCAAAGAAAATTGATATAAGCAAACAGATCTTCTGCAATAGATCGCTGAATATGAGAAATATCATCGCCGTTGGCTTTGATATGGACTACACTCTTGCCCAATACAAGTCTGAAACTTTTGAGTCCCTTGCTTATGAAGGAACTGTCAGGAAATTGGTATATGATTTGGGGTATCCAAGTGAGGTTAGTAGACTATATTTCTGTTTTAAGGTTGTGGCCAGCAAAAAAGCTTTGGTTGATCGTTATATTTGCTGTGATAAAAAAATCCAGTTGCTAGAGTGGACATTTGATTGGAATTACATGGTTAGAGGCTTGGTGCTGGACAAAAAGAGGGGGAACATCTTAAAGGTGAATACCTTGTATCTGGCTCTCATGATAATTGTTGCCTCTTTCCTAATTGACTGTTGATCTTGTAGATGGATCGCCATAAGTATGTGAAAGTAGCTTACCATGGGTTTAGGGAGCTCTCTAAGGAAGACAAAGTTGACATCTATGGCAGCAGCCTAATACAAGATTCTTTTGATGAGCCCGACTACGCTCTCATAGATACCCTCTTTTCTTTGGCCGAAGCCTATCTGTTTGCGCAACTCGTTGATTTTAAAGATAACAACCCAGAAAAAATTCCCAAGGACATTGAGTATGACAATTTCCCATATTTATTACTGTTTTGGATACTCTATGTAGCCTCCAAGACAGTTTATATTATGCTTATGGCTGTAATTTTATTACCTGGTACTCTATAACTTATACTTGGGATGATTTGTTTTCTTTTAAATGTATCACTAATTTATTCCTCCTCCAATGGTTTTCATTTAGTTATGCTCGTATGTATAAAGATGTTCGTGCTGCTGTTGATTTGTGCCACCGTGATGGAACTTTAAAGCAGATGGTGGCAAAAGAACCTAATAGGTAAGGCTGATGGAATGTTCAGTACTGTTCTTTGCAAGTTGGATAAGTACCATCTCTGCCATGCCCCTCTGTTGGAAATATTTGTTTTCTTCCTTTTTCCATAATACATTTTTGACTTGCTATTTTATCAGGTATATCAATGAGGATACTACGATCGTACCCCTTATAAAAATGATTAGAGATTCTGGACGTTCTACATTCTTGGTGACCAATAGGTAATGCTAATGATATATTCATAAAAATGTTTATGCATATATTGCTTTTCTAGCTGTGCAGTTAGATTAACCTTTTACTTTTGAAATGGTTATATGCTTCTTGCAGCTTGTGGGACTACACAAATATTGTGATGAATTTCCTCTGTGGAGGGCGCACTGTACAGGGTTCTCATACTTGCAACTTTGATTGGCTCCAGTATTTTGATGTTGTGATCACTGGCAGGTCTTTTTCTTTATCAAGTCTCTTTAATCTAATGCTCTGAACAAAATTGTTGTGATTAACAATATTAGACAAGTTTATGTGTTATTGGTTATCAATTTGTAGATGAATTTTTGTTTCTGGATATACTCTTATCTCATTTCCTTTGTTTGCTATCTGAAATGGATATTTTTTTGTGAAGTGCCAAACCTGGTTTCTTCCATGAAGAGAGTCGTGCCAACCTTTTTGAGGTGGAACCTCATTCTGGAATGCTTATTAATACTGACAATGGAACACCTATGCCTCAGGTTTGACTAAACGAATTGCAAGACATTCAGTCTTTCACATGCTACTATTTATCCAAATAATCCTTGTGTATCCGTGGCTATTCTTTTGTTTGATTGAAAGGTGGGAGATCCTTCACCAAAAATTTTACTTCAGAGTAAAGTTAAAGGTTGTAGAGTTTTTCAAGGTGGAAATGTCGGGCATCTTCACAGTTTGCTCTCCATTGAGTCAAGTTCACAGGTAGTGCGCACTAGCTATTTCTTTAAGAAATTTTTCCTTGCTCTCGATTAGAATATCGTTATATTATGAAATGAGAGATATTCTATAGAACTCTATAGTAACTGGATGTACCGTGCCATGCATCGTGTAGTACTTACTCAGCTATTCGATCTTATTAGGTTCTTTATGTTGGTGATCATATATACGGTGATATCTTGCGCAGCAAAAAAGTACTTGGTAAGGTTTATTTTCATGTTATAGACTTTTCTTCTGTTTTGTGTTGTGAAGTATCTTGAAAAAAAATCTTCATGGGTTTAACTGAACTATGCTGAGAATAAACATATGGTATGTTATGCCTCTAACACCATATGACCGGCAAGCTTAGCATCTAAGTAGGCTAGAAACACTCGTTTGTTGTTGAAGACAGTATCATAGGTGTTAGAAGAAACTGGTAAAAGTGTATTTGCCTTTGCCAGTTACTTGCAGCTTGATTTTCTTCATTCTTCAGGCTGGAGAACTATGCTTGTTGTTCCAGAATTAGAAAAGGAGGTTGAACTTCTATGGGAACTGAGGGACATGCGTAAGGTGAATGGATCCTCTTTATATATTTTAATATTATATGAGATAATATGATTCTGTGAAAATTCAAGGCTGTAGGACTATTCGAATATTGGGCAAGTCTTACGGATTGCCTTGATTTTGATCAACAGCTGCTAATAATCTGACAGTCTATGAATTAGGCTTCCTTTACAATGCGATTTTTTTTTCCTCGGTCTCATTTTAGTTTTGATAAATTTTTGGTTTGCAGCAACTTATTTTGATGAGGAATGAGCGTGATTCAGTTGAAGAAAAAATTCATCACCTGAATTGGTCACTAAAGTGAGTTTTCTTTAAACTAGAATCTGGACCAAAGAAAGCCGTGTTATGTAGATTAGATAGAATTATTAATTGTTAAAGCCATTTTCACGAAATTTGCTCAGGTTTGAGGATATTAACGAGAATGATAAGCAGGAAATGTTATCAGCGCTCAAGGAGTTAGAGGTAAGATAGAATTTGCATAACCCCTGGATCTCCGATAGTCGCGTAGTCATTCTAAGTCCTCAATTATGTTTTTGGTGGGATTCAACAGTCTAAAAGAGACCAAGTACGACTAAGTCATCAAGAAGCTCAAAGAGAATGTCACCAAAAGGTAAATGTAGTGTATTGGTGTAACAACTAGTTTCATTTCCAATCTGTGAAAAACTGCTCATGTTGTGGGTTTCGGGTACTGCAGTTTCACAAGGTCTGGGGGCAACTGATGAAAACCGGTTACCAGAGTTCTCGATTCGCTCACCAGGTAAAGAAGGATAATGATTTTGCTTTCTTATGTGGCGGTTAGAGTGAGTATTTTGAGTTGGTGGGGAATTAATATCCGAAACGGCTTTTCTTCCAAATCAGGTGGAGAGATTTGCATGCCTGTACACAAGCCAAGTATCCAACCTACGTTTGTACTCACCAGATAAGTACTACAGACCCAGTGAGGACTTCATGTCCCATGAATTCCACCTTCTTCCTCTGTGATTTGATCAATGAGATTGTTAAAGAACGACCACGCTTAAAAGTCAAGAGAGTAGTAATGGTTTGGTCTGGTGCTTATTCTTAGTGTCTATAAACTTTCATAATCTCTTTACCCATTGCATTTCAATTTCACTTGTTACAAACTTGGGAATGTAGTGAAACGTTTTCTTTTGGAGATTAAAAACTCCCTAATAAAGCCGTTGTAATTGTAATATGAATTAAAAATAAAAATAATGATTTTGCTTTTAGGCAAATTAAACTTTTTGGTGTACAATTATTGTATCTTCTTTCTTTGCCGCTTCTCGTCAAAATTCGGTTAGACCATTATACCTTTCTTATACATTTTTGACACTTGAAATCATTGAAACCCTTCAAAGCAAAAAAAAAGTTTACTCCTCCTTATTTTTCTCCCCCAACATCCTGAAAACACTATCAATTTGAAACTCTGGGTTTGGTGGGTCATCCTCTCACCATCGGAAAAATAATAATAGGGAAAAGAGTGGGGACGAATTTTCCTGTTTGTAATACTCCAAAAAATATCAAAAACCAAAGATTTTACACTCAATTGGGTTTACCATTACTTAATCTCAAATCTCTTGACCCTCTCAGACTACTTCCTCTACTCGTCTTTATCTCCATCGAAGTGGAAATGATCCGAGTTACATAGAGTCGAAAGGAAGGATGCATAGAGGAAATCGCGTTTGGTAGATTGTTTTCGGAAGTGGTTTTAAATGCAATAGTGCTGTTTGGTGAGGAATCTCAAACCGAGTCCTTGGCAAGAAACAAGTACGCTGTGATATGTTTAATTTCTAGATCATCATTGTTCATTTCTGATCATTTCGATGTTCAGAATTCTCTCTCTCTTGAGCATAATCTATGAGAATAGTTTAATCAAAATACTTGAAGGTGTGTTGATATACATATAACACAAGGCAAGCTGATTATTGATACACAACAAACAAACAAATCAATCTTAGTAACGTAATGGGTTTCTTCTTGCTCTCGCCAAAACAGAGAGAGGGAGACAAAGAATGAAGTTGTAAAATATGAAATTGTTTTCGAGTTTTCTCATCTGAACAAGGCTTGAAGTTCTTCAAGCGTTTTGCCTTTGGTTTCAGGGACCCATAGTGTCACGAACACCACTGTGAATGCACAAACCACCGCATATAGAGTGAAAGTTCCTGTCCAAAAAGTAACCAAAACCCCATCGTGAGAGAGAGAGAGAGAGAAAAGAGAGAGAGAGAGAGAGAGAGAGAGAGAGAGAGAGAGAGAAAAGAGAGAGAGAGAGAGAGAGAGACCTCCACTGCTCCAGGCTAAAAGCAAGTTTGCAGTCATGGTGATCAACCAGGAGAAGAACCAGTTGGCTAGAGTTGCTATACTTCCAGCTAAACCCTTTATGTTCACAGGAAGGATCTGTGTATTAAAAAAACAACAAAGCAAAGCAAAAGGTAGTTTAATAAAGTTTTTGCTTTTCCATTCTTACAATACTAACTTCTAACCAACTCGATACCTCAGACATAATGAGCCACGGAATTGGTCCCATTCCCAATGAGAAAGAAACAACCATTGCCTGTAATGATTCAACAGAGTTACAGCGCAAATAATCGCTCATTGCATCAAGAAAGTTTCGCTATATAACAAACAAACAAACTTACCACAACTCCAACTACTGACAAGATGCTCAGCATACTGTACATGTCTGAGTCAGGAGACACAAATCCCTAAACAAGAGATGTAAAACTCACAATGTCAAACATCGGGTATGTTGCCGAAGATTAAAAAAGGTGTTAAGGGAAGTTAAAACTTATAAAGTACCTTAAGGTAGAAAGCAGCTGCAACAACTACAAGGCTAATCGTCATCCCAACTGAAGAGATCTAGAAAAACATTTCCATCTGCCTTATTACTTAATTCTTCTCTAAAGAGAAGTCTTAAAGATATGTAACTAATGAACTAATACTCACGGTAAGCAGAAGCCGACGACCTGCTTTGTCCACCAACCATGTCGATATTGCAGTTGCCACTACCTGAATAGCACCGACCCCAAATGTTGCTGCGTTACTCGAAGTAACTCCTAAAAATGAAAACACGAAAAAATGTGAAGTTTTGTAATAATAAGAAACAAGAAGCATCACGTGTTCTTAGAACAAGGGCTTACCTGCAGATTCAAAGATTGTACTGGAATAGAATAGGACGCCATTAATTCCACCAAGTTGTTGAAGTACAAGCAACCCTATACCAACCTGTTACAAACACAACAAAAAATGGAGTTTTAAAGATAATGATTCTTATGGTAGACAAAGTATATTCCAAAGGAAAGATGTTCAATGTTTGTACCATAAGTGGGAAATAGTATCTCCTCCGCTTGAGATCTACAAACCGAACTGTAGATGATCGCTTTGTAGATGATGCCACAGATCTCTGCAGATTTGCAGAAAATATGAAAAATCAGCCTTTGAAAATCATTCATGTACCTTTTGGAAGGAAGGATTTTCAGTGGTTATATTACCTTGATTTCATTAACCTCAACGGTAATATCAGTCTCAAATCCTCGAAGAACTTGTAATGAAGTCTCAAAATCATCAGTCATACCCATTTTTGCCTACATTTTGAAATAAAGCCTCCCATAAGAGTGGATTAACCAAAATATGCACTGAGCTCAAGAAAAATAAGCAAACTATTGTAAGGCATACCAGCCAGCGAGGGGATTCGGGGATGAAAAAAAGACCTGGTATCAATACTAAGCAAGGCAATGTCCCTAAAGGATAAAGGAAGACAACAGAGAACGAGATTAGAGACTATTGATAAATCATAATCAGAAAAAATGGTCTCAGGCTTTGTGTAATGAGATTTACCCAAAACTGCAAGAATTCTCCATGGAACGAAGAGGCCAAGTAAATAAGCCAACATTATTCCAATTGTCACGGAAAGCTATAGCAAAATAAAACGCAACCTTTACTATTAGCATAAAAGAATCGGATAGTAAAACTGCAATGATGAATTAGTAGTTGGCTAGACATGTCAAACCTGGTTAACCGAACCCAATCCTCCTCTCATATTCTGTGGAGCTATCTCAGCGATATAAACAGGCACCTAAAACCACAAACCGAGACACAAACCGAGTTGCATAAATGTACTGGAACACATTATTCCATAAGCATACAACTAGCTGAGTTCAGTAATACCGTGTAAGAGATGATCCCGACGCCGAAGCCTTCTAATAGTCTCCCCATGTAAAGAAAAGAAGTATCCTAACAATCCAAAATGATGCAGCGAGATAAAGTAAACAAACATATATTCAGATCGTCCATTTGACTTTATGCAAAATCCGAATAAAGAAATTGGAGAACAACAAATACTCACTTTTGCAAATGATATGCAAAGCCATCCAATGATATTGGGAATTGCAGCAATCATCAGAGACTGTCCAAGAAAACACAATAAGAGGGTAAGTAAAGCAAGAAAGAAGAGTTCATTAAATGGATCAAAACAGAATAATTCAAGAGCCAGCAAAACAAATTATACCCCTTTTCGTCCAATGTATTCTGCGATCTGACCACTGGCAATTGCACCAACCATAGCACCCACATTGGACAGAGAACCAAACACAGAGTACTAAAACATGGAGCAAGAGGTCAAAGTCAAACACGATTAAACAAGCGACCAGACAGCTCTAGACAGAGATCGGTCTATTACCTCAGATACCGTTAAACCGAGATCTTTGGTGATTGCAGCTTGAGTTGGAGAAGAATAACCACACTGAACAAAAGATACAAACGAAGGAGGGTTTAAAGAAGCAAATCAGAAAGTTCCCAAATTTAGTCTCCTCTCCCAAACATGAAAATCATCTGGGTTCACCAAATTTGAACTGCAATCACCAGACTTACATAGAAAATGACAAATTCCAAACCCAAGATCATCAAATTCACCCCTCAAACTAGTTTGCTCTTAGAAAAAAAAAGTCACACCTTTCTTTCTACAAAGGATGAAAAGGTGAAAAAGTATAGATTTTTCTTAGTCTTACAGTGAATCCGAATTGAATAGGACCAAGAGCAACGATCAAAACACATGCAAGAACAGAGATTGAGCTGTCTCTGATAACTTGAGACGAACCCATCATACTCGATTGTCTCGAACCCATCCGGTACCAACTTCCTGTGTGTATGAACGGTCGTCGCAGATCATTCCTACCCTCCTCCGTGTCATCCCTGAAACTCATCTTTTGATTCTACCTACACTCTCAATCTTATATATATCAAAGTTTCAAGATTTCGCCTCCTGACGAAGTAAAATGCCGATTCTAAATAGGAAAAGGCACACACACACAAAAAAAAAACTCCTTTGGACTTTCTTCTCCAATCTAGAAATTGGGGTTTGAAGAGGAATTTGATGACGAAAACTTGGATAAGAACAGATTAAGAAACGTCGTCTTATTTTAAAACGAAAGAAAAGGAATTTGGGTGTATATGCCTGTAATGTAGTGTTTAATTGCTGGAGAGACGAGAGGAGACTGCTTCAGAGAGTTTTATAGATCACGGTTAGCGTCGTCGCATCAACTAAATTTTAGACAAAATAAAAGGTTCTTGTTTGGATTATGGATAAATTTTTTATTTATGTTGGATTTTTTACCCAAGAAAATTCTATAAAATTATGCAAATTTTGAGAAAAATATGCAGGCAATAAATTTAGATAACGACCGTATATTAGTATTAAAACAATTTTATTTTTTGTGATATCTCAGAAAATTCATATCCAGTCTTCAAAGGCCAGCTAATATTTTTTTTGAATAATTATTATATTTGGTCGTAATTAACGAACCGGATTTTAATTTGGAAAATGATACTACTACAAACAACTACCCTAATTATTATAAATGATTTCATTTTTGGGAAATTTGTTCTCTTGGATAAGACATCCACATATTTCTTACATCATTAATCAAAGCATATCAGAAAATAATAATAATAATAATAATTGGAAAATTAATGAATGGAAAGTGCAATAAAATATCGGTTTGTCAAAAGTTTACTGAAATCATCAACCCATCAAGCTACATGAATCACATATTTTTTTAAATGGTTTAGATTTTGGACTAAATAAAAAATAATAATAATAATTTGAAGTTTGATTGTTTGGTAAGAAATAAAAGAAAAAGCAAAACGAGAGAAATGTGAGCTAAGAAGAGGAGGAGACCATGACAAAAAAAGACAGAGTATCCATATCATACCAAACACGTCTTTGTGATCTGATGATATTCATCACTAACTAATCTTTTTTGTTGACCACAAATTTTATATATCTGCATAATTTGATTAATAAGTCTTTAGTTTCCTCCTCGTTCAATCCTCACATGCACAATAGTCCCATCGTGACTCATTTATATATTTTATTCTTTAATCCTTATTATAAAAAAGTCAATGAGATAGAAAACCAAAATGGAAATCGTAATTAGAAAACTAACCAAAACTTTAACTAATTTTATTATTCTGCAGATGTGTGGTTTTGCAGCAAAATATATATATTCTCTTTTTTCTCTTTCTTCTTTTCCTCCTCCTTTTCTTTCATCTTTCTCCTGGACTTTCTTCTTTTTTTTTGTTTTTTTTCTTTTTTCTCTATATATAGTTTCTTTGGTTCTTCAACGGTGTTTACAAATCATGTAATCCAAAACACTTTTGCGTTTCGTTTTTCCATTTTATTAAGACGATCATCAAAAATTCAGTAAAACATTAGGCAAAAAATTAGATGAATTCCGGTGAGAATCTAGCAACATTTTACTAAGATATTAAAACCAAAATCTTATGCATATACATTGATGTAACAAATTACATAATACAATAACATGTTAACATTTATTGAATCATGTCAATGTTTAGGTTTATCGATAAGTTTTTGCTTAGCACGGTAACATAGTTGTTAACGCGGTAACATATACATTGATGTAATAAGTTACATGATATAATAACATGTTAACAATTATTGTATCATGTAAATTTTTAGGTTTACCGATAATGTTTTGCTTAGCGCGGTAACATAGTTGTTATCGGTTAACTTTCCAAAATGTAGATGATCATTTAAAAGTATCGTTAACTTTATATTTAACAAGGTTATATATTTGTGTAACTTGCTAACATCTTTATTGTATCATATAAACATGTAGATGTATATCTAACTTTATTTTTAACATAACCCATACCCGTGTACATATTTTGTTATCCGGATCTGTTAAATATTAGAGTACCTACCATCATAATTACTCGTGCACATATGTTATTATCCGACTAACATAAATCATAGTATCTTGCCTTGATGAAAGCTTGATCAAGACCAGAATCATTCAGATGAAAAAGCTGTTGAAGCTGTCTTTGAAGAGCATCACTAGTTGAGATCTCTGGGTATATATTGGACCTTGAAAAAGAAGCACCAGCAGTAGTAGCATAGGGATGCTTGAAGAGAAACCTAACGAGCAAATGAAGAAGCCCATAAATGAAGAACAACACAGCTAGAATCACAATTACAAATAGAACTGCCAGGCTGATTCTGTTATCGGATGGTGGTGGAGACGGCGGAGCAAGAATTGGGTCTTTGTAAAACGGTGGTGGTTACTCAAAGCTATCGTCTTCTCGCTTAATTGTGAATCGAACCCAAGACATCTTTGTAAATTTAGGCCACTTAGAAGAAACGAGATTTCACCATGAGAAAATAGTTTAAAGATCTCAATTTCAAGATCCAGAAAACGGAATGAAAGCAAAAACAAAAACTCCAAGTTAAGTGGAGGAAAAAGAGTTGAATAAATCTTCCAATTTCATCAACATTGAGAGAAACAGAGATACGCAAACACTCACTTAAAAGTTAAAAGCAAAGAATGGGAGAGATGAGAGAAAAAATGGCAAATTCAGATTATCAATAAGTGAATAGTTGCTAGAACATGGAATGGTTACTTACCTAATTTTGGTGTGATTTTTGGTTGTCTAGTGAAATTTCTCATTACAAAATAAACATAAGCATTACTCTATTTTTTTATTGTAATTGTATGAAATATTATTAATTACAAATGATGAGAACAAATACATGGATGATTTTACCCAGATAATTTTATCGGCCTACAAAGATCTACGATCAACGGTCTACCTGCACCATGCTCATAACGGTCTATCTGCACCATGCTCGTAATGGAACATTTTACCCTTGACACGTTGAACCACGATGAGTGACTATGTTTGCACCGCGCTGAAAATCCTGAAAATTTACCTCCTATAATTTGCATCCTCTGGCACTTGAACTCATTACCTCTGAATATAGAAGCATTAATGAATCATTGGTCAACCATTGAACCGAAGGGACTTCCACTTATACAGATATCGAAATAATTAATCGGTGGTGGTTGTGGCCACCAACGTCAAACGTCCGGCAACTGTGGCTCCGGCGGAAACATTACTCTATTTAAATCTCAAAGTCATAGGAAAAACAAATATATCAAATATTTTTTCATCTTTATAAATTTTTATCTCACAAGAACCAAAAAAGGGTAATCCTTGAAAATACATGTCGGGTTATTGGGCCTAAATTGAAGACCCAAGGTATCCAATTTGGGCTTAGTAAGGAGGCCTTTTTGATTTTTGATTAAAGGCCCATGTAAAGGACGTCGGAGCGTGAGGGCCACTCTCGTTGAAAGCGCGTTAGAAAAGCAAGCCCGAGAGGCAACTTCACTCGGCCGTGGTTATTCTCCGATTAGCTATTCGATTCTCTTGTCTCTAGAGCGACCAAAACCCTAAATTAGTCCATTCGAATTTTCGATTTCACATGGGTGAACATTCACCTTCTCAACCATCGTCACATGCCCATACCCAAAATCAACCGCAATCGCCCAAACCCGAAAACCCTAATCCAATTCCACCGGAAACCAATGATGATGACGACTCCGCCTCGTCCGCCGGAGCTCCTGGCTCAATCGTCTCTTCAACCACTATCGAAGCACCACGGGTCACAGAATTAGGCAATGTATCGTCTGCGCCTTCCAAAATCCCACTCCGTCCTCGAAAAGTCCGGAAGCTTTCACCCGACGACGACCCTTCCGGGGCCTTAAACGCTAACAGCGACGGATTCAATGCGGAACATAGCCCTTCCCAGATGATGACGCCGCTCGCGACGGCTGCAAAACCTGCCGTGAAGGGTAAATTGACACAGTCACGCGCTCTAACCGTACCGAGGATCCACGCGAGGTCTCTCACCTGCGAGGGCGAGCTCGAGGCAGCGATTTGCCATCTCCGGAGTGTTGATCCTCTGCTCGGATCGTTAATTGATATCCACCCACCACCGACGTACGAGTCTTTCCACTCTCCGTTCTTGGCGCTGATTCGAAGCATTCTTTATCAGCAGCTGGCGGCCAAGGCAGGGAATTCAATCTACACACGCTTCGTTGCCCTATGCGGCGGTGAAAACGGCGTCGTCCCAGAGACGGTCCTGCCTTTAACCCCTCAACAGCTCCGTCAAATCGGCGTATCGGGCCGGAAAGCGAGCTACCTTCACGATCTTGCTAGGAAATATCAAAACGGGATCTTGTCGGATACTGGAATCGTGAACATGGATGAGAAGTCTTTGTTCACGATGCTAACAATGGTAAATGGGATTGGCTCGTGGTCAGTTCATATGTTCATGATAAACTCTCTTCATAGACCCGATGTGTTGCCAGTTAACGATCTCGGTGTGAGGAAAGGTGTGCAGATGCTCTATAACTTACCGGAATTGCCTCGTCCATCGCAAATGGAGCAGCTTTGCGAGAAATGGCGTCCGTACAGGTCAGTAGGGTCGTGGTACATGTGGCGGCTCATTGAAGCTAAAAGTACACCGTCGAATGCTGCGGCCGTGACTGCAGGAGCTGCTCTTTCGTTTCCACAGTTGGAAGACATTCAACAGCAACAACAACAGTCACAGCTTCTGGACCCACTTAATAGTGTGTTCGGTATCGGGTATAGTCAGTTACTTTATCAAACTTAGTTTCTCAGTGGTTAATGATCAATACTTGTCCCTGCTTTTACTTTGTTTCATTTTTCCCCTTAAGTTAGATATATAGAGCCTTATTGCTATTACTTGCTGAAAGTAAGCGCTAACGTGTTTAGTTCTTGTTTCTTAAAGTTAATCTCAGTGCTTCAACGCATTTTACTTTCACAGTGGATGCAATGTCAAGGGGATTGTGGAATCTGTGCTTATGGTTTAGATAGGTTTTAAATTAATTTAAGTCATATAGAACACTTGCATCGAGCTTTACAGGTCACCTGAGAAGATACTGTAGTTTTGTGGACCTTAGGATTTTCAAGAATGGCATCTATGCAGGCCATTGGTATGCGGCCGGTTTTCATGGCTGGATGATAGGCCTAATGAGCTTTTGGTATTAATTGATAGATTTCTCGTGTCGAGTCCTTTGCTTAACACCATATATTGCGTGTTTCAACGTAATCACATTCATGGCAGTGAATGCCTTTACTAAAACAAGATGAGGTTGAAGCAAATGGTACTCTAGGACTTCTAATATTTGATACTTCACCTACTTTTGCTACTAATGTTTCACATTACCTCAAGAAAATGCGAAATAGCTCTAGTAAAGAGGATTGTTTACAGTGGGTTTAACCATCGGTGACATGATTAGTGAAGCTTTTCTCATCCAAGTCACTATTTTCTGTAATGCTGAATACTTGGTTTGTGTATTAAGGACTAGTTACAATTACAAGGAAGTTGTTAATACATTAGTTTTCTTATGTGGTTCTTATTGTCTTCTTAACAGGGCATGGGGCCAAACGTAGCTGGGCTTAGCACCATAAGTTGTTATGTTTCATGGCGTTATAGGGATTCTGGTCCGGTCTTCAGCTACTGTCTGGTGTAAAAAGTCAATTGTTCCGCAGGCAAGAATTAAAGAATAAAGCAGGAACTTTTGTAGATTGGGTTCCTCGAGACAAAAAAAAAAAAAAAAACTGAAATACCATGTAACAGAAATCTTCTTAGCTAAGTGAAGATGTAAGATTTAGTTTAGGTAATGAACTTTTCATTGATTTTCTTCTCTTGTTGGAGACTTGAACTCTTTTCTAGAGAAACCTCGACAGCTTCTCCTAATTCATCTTAAACAGAGCACATCGCTAATAGAGATAAACTTATGGTTTTGCTGATGGTGAAAAGTGGCAAGAAACTCATAAACAAACTCATTTACAGAGGAGGTTATGTCCTTGGTTGTGTTGAGCTGTCAAAAAAAACCGTACTCTCATGGAAGAAAAAGAACCCTTTTGATGATGATACGTCAGTTTTGGGATCTTCTATTATCAGTTTGAAGACAACAGAGTAGATGAAAACTACTGTTTGGTTTCTTGCCTCTGTCCACCACTGCAACAGAAAGACAGCAGATTCCTCTTTCTCCTCCTCCACACAATCACAAACTGTGTTTAGTAAGCATGGGAGAGGGAGAAGACTTGAGAGGCGAACAAAAGTCATTAGTTTTGTAGAAAACAACAAAGCAAGTGTTCTGAAACAGTGAAGTAAGAGTCGTTCTGGTTTTGGCTACAAAACAAGTTGCAACACAAAACCCTTTTTAAGTTTCGTTTTTCCAGAAAGAATAGAGAGCTGATAGGGACAAATCCACTGCTTTCCTTTTCATTCATTTAATTTTCCAGCTAACTTTTTCTTTCAGATCCGATATATATATATGGTTGCATAAGAATATGAGTCCCTAAGAATGTTCTTCCATGAACTTTTAAAAAAACCCTTAAATCGCCATTGTAAGTTTTGTAGCTACATTATACAACTCTTTATGAGGCATTTGATTAACCAGAGATCGGTTTAGATGAACCGGATAAGAAATTGAATACTTTAGTAAAAACCAAGTTGGTGGTGGATTTCGAAATTCCAAATCCCAAAATGTCCCTACACCATAGAAGCTACACTTAAAGTGTAAAAAAATCATAAGAAGAAAATTAAAAACAAAACAAAAATCAAAAAGAGAGATGAAAAAAAACAAAAAAAAGGAAAAAGGGGTTGCTTGCGGGGAAGCGTGGAGGGTGGCAGAGAGTAGAGAGAGATTCAGACATTGTTGGGTTCTACAGTTCTTACTACTTCAAACTGCTTTTTTGGTTTGATTCTCTGTGTGAATATAGACACTTCATATCTTCACATTTCTCCCCATTTCTCTCTTTCGTAATTTTTGTTTTTTTCCTTTTCAGTAATCTTGCTTTATAAACTTATATATGAAACTTAAACCCAAAAAAAAAAAATATATTAGATATGAAACAAAACAAATATTAACCGTTGAAAAAAAAAATCTCAATTTTAATGTACTAAGTTAATAATATAGGACCATATTGACTTCAAATTTCATTGACAAATTTTTTTTTTAAGTTCTTCTTCTTTATGCTTTTCCTGAGAATCTCTCTTAGAAATGGGTTTACACTGTTGATCTTACTTAATACACCGATTAAGTCTCCTGTTGCAGCGGGATAAACAAGAATTGTCGAAGATCAATGGATTTCGATTACACTTGTTGTTTAGATCTCAAATTGTTTTCATGAGAGAACAAATAGAATCGAAAACTTGAGAAAAAATTTATTTTTATTAATCAAAACTCAAGATTCAACGTTATAAGAATAGAAATACTTATACTAGCTTGCATAAACCCTAATTAATAAGATTTGGAAACAAAGCATCTCTTAGCCGCACATCAGCTTAAAATAAAAAAATTCGAATCCAAAACATTAAACGAAAGCCAAATAATAATGAAAACGGAGAATCCGATAACACAAGAACGTAGATGTGCTATCTACCTATCTCCTCCTGAAGAAACAAAAAGACAAAAGATAAACTAATATAAATATAGAAAATAAATTATTAATGGAATCTGATGATAAGCTTGATAATCTTATTAAGCATGATATTTGTATTTGACTTTAATTTGTTCTTGTTCTTGTATGTTTGTACACTTTTCCAAACCAATGCGTAAATCTAAGTGTAGTGTTGAATTTTGAGACATGATGATCTAAATCGTATCAGCTATATATATCTTTAATATTTGTTTGGAGTCAGAGAACGCATGATGTTTCCAAGATAATGAAAATGGTAAAATCTCTGTGAACGAATTTGTAAAGCAATGTTCAAGATTGGCAATATTGTTTGTATTTTTTAATGAATTTGTAAAGCAAGATAACCCTTTCTTATGGATTTCTTGAGAAAATGATTCACAATTAAGCAGAAACCTAATATCAAGAATCTTGGTAAAACCAGGAACTAATAGTTAGTTTACTTTTGAAATTAAAAAAATTTGTTAAACGATCAAATTAGTTTGGGTTTTAGTTCGATTCGTTTTTAAATTAAAGCCAAAATAAATAAAATGGTTAGAAAGAGAATGAGGTCATAATGCTAAAGCCTAAAGGGGACAAAACATGTTATGGTAGAGAAGTAATTATCGTGTGACAGGCTGTCCATGAAAAATTCTGCAGAAGCTATGACGATTACTTTTAATTTTATTTTATCAATTCAATTAATTGCTACGACAATTTTGACTCTTTTTTTTTTTTGCAACCTCTTTTAACATTTATTCACACGCATGGATTATTGTATTGAGGATTAGATATGCTGTATTTTACATCTTCTGAAAGTACAATATATTATGTAGCCAATTGGAACAAGAATTAGTGAATGAATGCATGTCTAATTAGAATATTTAATTACTTCTATCTCGTGATTAAAACTTTGATTGGTAGAATATTAAAAAAATTATTAAATATTTTATCAACCAATCAACAAAACATTTAGAAAAACATTTAGAAGATACAGATGCTCTGCAAATGTTTCTCCCTCTATGCTTTCATTTAAAGCTTTTGGTTGAACATTAACCTATAAAATATCAAAAAAAATAAAATAATTTTATATAACTAATTTATTTTGTTAAATAATATAAAAATTATGTTTATATTAAAGTGTAAATTTTATACTTTTAAAACTAATATTTACCCTTATTTTATTTTTATTAACTATCAGTTATATCAATCAAGGCATAAGTCAATTTTTTATACAACATTATTTAACAAACGATTCACAATATTTATCATTGTAAATTTAGTTATTACTTTTTGGTTTAATCGATGATTAGATTAATTTCTATATTAAACAAAACAAAAACTAAACAAAATATAATGTTAAGATACATAAGTTTCAAACTCAAAACCAATTGACAATATAGTGGATTGACCCAAAAAAAAATTTAAAAGCTCAAATTATTTCCCACTTCCAGTCCAATGTGAGATATATTATTCACACGCTCCCTCGAGATAATAGTCTGTTTAGCCATTAATCTGGACAATATTTCATTATATGATTAATTTCAGGTTAGATCGGCCGAACTAATTCGGGTCGAACCGATTTCGGTTAAGATCAATCGGACCTCTTTCGATGGGTTGGATCGATATCAGTTCGGATTGTGCAACGTGTATTCGGGATCTGATACTATGTTAAGATTCATGGGCTTCCAACTCAAAATCAATTGGCAGTGAATATATTTGTTCATATATAATGTTGGTCCCTTTAAACTTTCGATTTGAGATCCTACCACACCCCTCAATATGATGGTTATTATCGGCCCATCTCAGACTGAATCCCACTGTAGAATCGGTAATAAATCCTTCTTGGGCAACCTTATTTGGATTAACAACCGAGACTCATACCATGATAAGATACATAGATTTTCAACTCAAAACCAATTAACACTAAAATACATTATATATTAGTTTAAATCACTGCCCACTTTCCAATGTGTAATATATTTTTCACATATAATTCTAAAAGTACATTGTTCCATATTTTCAAAATATATAAATATTCAGTTATATATTTTTCACCAAGTTTATCTGTGTCATAACATTTATTTAATGATGTAAAGAAGATAAATATACGTAAAATTTAAGATACTTAGTATTCGTGTATAACTTGTTGCACATTGATGATATATTATTACACTGGATTAATTAAGCTTCAACAGAAAAATAAAAGAAACATGTTAACGCAAGAAGATGACATGGTCCACAAATATGGTTTTCTGAGTATTATTAATCTTGAAGACTTACATGTTGTATTAAACTTGTAATTAGGTTGCACAAAAAAAACCTCGTAATATTTTTATTTTTGCACAAAAAAAAACCTTGTAAATTTATAAATTAAAAGGGAAAAGTAAAAACAATAAAAATAAATAGGTAAGATACGAAATATAATAAAATAAAGGTAGAGTGAAAGAGGAAAGAAGAAAAGACATGAGTAAGGGTAAATGGTGTTTGGACAAATTAGGGTTTAAGAGTTTGAAAAATTAAGAGAGAGAGAGAGAGAGTAATAATGAAGGAGAGAGAATGGGCGGGCCCATAATGTGGCAGGGCATGTGGCTGGGCTTCCAACTTGACCTTGTCGGTTGTTCTCTGCACTGCCCTTCTCTGCAACCCACACACTATAAAGCCTAATTTTTTTTCATTTTTTTTTTTAATTAACCTCTCATTGTTTTCTTTTTCTACATTCCGAATTTCCGATAATATGCGGTATGGTAATTATTGTGGTTTTAGACCCTGATTTTTTTTAGTTTTTACGATTTTTTTTTTTTTTTTTTTGTTGCTAAAAGTTTTTACGAAGGTTGTTTGTTCTACATGGTCTCAATAATATAATTTTAAATTCTATTCTGTGTAAACAATATGCTATGTTAAATCATAGATAAACAAAACACTAAATTCTGATAGTAAACCTAAAATATATATGTTACCTACATTTTACTAGTTTGTTTCGGAATTACACTAATCGATAAATATTATTTGAATGAGTAAGATTTATATACAAACAAAGTAAGACGAAAAAATATTGACTACATGTGTGATTAGGCTTTGATTGTTTGTTTGCTGTTATATGTCATGTTTATCTATTTCAGATTTTAAATAAATTTACAACGTTTTTCACTTTGAACAATTTTTCAAATTTTGTAAACAATAAACTTTATAAAAAATTTATAAGACATTTCTGTTTATATTTTATGTTTTGGGGTTTTTTTTTCATGTGGAGGCTAATTTCCTGCAACCACAAAAAATATGTGAAAGCCCGGAAACTACGATGGGAATGTGCTTTCCGATGGCTCTCCGACGCCCAAGTCATCATATGTATAAGAAAAACCACGAAGTGTTTCGTCGGAAAGCGGAAAGATTAATAAAAAAATTGGGGTGAGGAAATGTGTATATTGTGTCCGAAAGAGAAGAAAATAAGAGTTTGGGTGTGAGAATTTTACGGTCTAGGAGCAACCGTGAAGATGACCGGAAAATGATCGGAGATGGGACTAAAAGTCTCGGAAAAAAGGAAAAACTAAGTGTTTAGAGAGAGAGATGAAAAGTCGGATCGGATCCCTAAGTGAGGGATAAAAGTTCAGAAATAGATCTCCCTCTCTCGAGAAGTGAGGGTTGTATTTATAGAGAATACCTTACCCGAGCTCGTATAACGGGTTGCGTTCGTTCTGTCGGATCAGGTCTCAGATCCTCCATCGGGTCGCGTACGGGGTACTCGAGTGCTTTTCTGCACATCTGATTTGTCGCTTATGTATGCGCTCCCGACAAGGCCGTTTTCAGGGTGTAGGCGTCATGCCAAGTCTGTGCCACTTCAACGATTAAGGTGCTGCCACGCGTTCTGAGTGCCCATGCTTTTATCTTCCTCATAGACAATGATTGGTCGTTTTCTCATGTCATATAGGCCACAATTGGCCAGATGTGGGATTAATACGAGAGTCAAAATAATATTGGAGGGAAAAATATAGATGTTCCCGCGTAAAGTGAGTTTAAACTTATCCTCTCTCGTTAACCTTTCTGGAGATATCAGATTACCCAGTTACCTGGAAGTTATACCTTCCCAGTAATTACTATTCGGTTTCTGTTGATGTGATCGGAGAGCTAGCTTGTACCTATCCGGGTCACTTGTCTCCCTAATACCGCTCTCTCCGGGCAACCTGGCACGGGT
The DNA here is from genome assembly GCA_002933935.1 of Eutrema yunnanense. Taxonomy (NCBI): domain Eukaryota; kingdom Viridiplantae; phylum Streptophyta; class Magnoliopsida; order Brassicales; family Brassicaceae; genus Eutrema; species Eutrema yunnanense. Next base: position 128,721 of record PKML01032285.1, read on the forward strand.
TGGCGTATTTGGGAAGAGGTGACTCCTTCCTGTTTTGGGTCCACTCATCTTCTTACTTCCCACTCCCGTTAGTCGATAATAGTTTTGGAAGAACGTGGAGGTAAATACCATGTCCCAACATGTCCTAGGGTTCAATCACCTAGCCTCGTAACCGCACCCGCTCAAAATGGTGCACTTTTAGGTCAAGTGGTCGTCTAGTATACGGTGACACGTCATACACCATAACATATAATATGGTTCGATCACCTAGCCTCATAATCACACTCTCCAAAGATAGTGTGCTTTTATGTTAAGTGACCATCAAACTTAATATAACACGTGTCACAATCTGGTTTGTCGATTCAAAAGGGAATTAATTCCCAACCCTTTATATTCAAAATTATGAAACCTTTTTTCTAAAATCATTTTGTAAACAAAAACACGAACGTTCAAATTCGAGTATATAAAGCAATGAAACCTAATTAATTAAGTATACCCAATTAGACTTAGCACCGGAAAAAAAAAGATGTATGCACCGACTGAATAAAAAGTTTTCAGATACATTAAGCTCATGCGTTCGCAATAGTTAACCCCCTCGAACGCTCATAACTCTACTAATGGTGACACAGCTAGGTGACGCACATAATGCACAATAGCAGTATTTAATGCATAATCTCCACAAGATATAGTATATAGATTGAGAGTTTATAGGTAAATTTCAATATTGTAACAATATAGTAACAATTTGAACTGCTTCAAAATAAAAATAATAGTCGGAGACAAAAAGACAATACATATGGTAAACAAAAAACAAAAAAAAACAAAGATTACGTAATAAGATCATCCGATTACCAAGGTACATATGATCCATTGGCACAAATTACAATGTTTTGAATTGATTATGAATTAGGTGTTAGTGTTTATTGAATTATTATAATCAGTTGACTATATAATTATTTATTATGCTTATATGGAATTAACTGGTGGAACATACATGCAAGGCCGGCCCTGAAATTTTGGGGGCTCAAGAATAATTTTAAAGTTTTGTTTTTTTTTGAGCCAAAAATGTTTTAAAAAAAAATAAGGGGCCAAAAAAAAAAAAAAACCAAAATTTTGGAGCCAAAAAAATGAAAAAAAATGGGGGCCAGAGACCAATGTTTCATCCCGCTTGGCCTAGAACCGGCCCTGCATACATGCAACAACACTCTAAGCCCATTTTGGATTAATTTTGCAACAAGAAAAATCAGGAAATTGTAGTAAGAATTTAAATTTTGTATTTTCTCCAATTTTCAATTGTATTTGTACAATTTAAATATATTAACTCGATCGCTTATATTGGCTTACCGTACACAGTAAAAAACGACCTCATAAAAACTTGAAACAGAATGTCAATAATTGCATCAGTTTCATGCGAGTGACAAATTCTATGAAAATTTGAGCTTCAAGTTACTGTTGAATGATGATGTGTTTTGAATGAATTGATCGACATGCAATCAATTTCATACCAAAAAAAATATAAAAAATACTATTGGTATAACGATTAACGAATATGCCTAGAGTTATGCAATACTACAATTTTTTTTTAAAATAATAATAATGGCACGCTTTTAATTCTCGATAGCCAAAATTACACACATTAACTAGAAAATGGAAAACATCTGTTTCTCAAATTTCACACAAAATTAAGAGAATCTCGATTATCTTTGTTTGACATCGAGTAATTTAACCAAATACCCCAAAATAAACTTTTAGTGTTTCTCCCCGTTTCATTGTTTTTTTTTTCTTTGTATGTTTTTCAAAGTTTGATAAAAGGGTCAGTAGTATGATACTTTTTCTGTGAATAAATCCTACTATAAGCTACCAAAATTATAGGATAAACCTAATGTAAAAGTTAAGTTTTATCGTCACACTTACATAAATTTGTAGGTCACATTTGTAAAGAACTAGGATTTAATCCGCGCTAATTATAGCGCGGAGTATTTTTTTTTTAGAAAAAATGTTTTTATCTGAATTTTACAATATAGCTAACTAATGATTATAGATAAACTTGTCAATTTGTAATAATCTGTCTATTTAACCCGTTTTACAGTGAACTAAAATATTATTCCGGGTAACCCGCAAAAACTTATAATCTTAAAAACATAACTCTAATATGCACCGTTAAATAACTTTAGTTTTTGTGGTTAGTTTACGAACTCTTAAAAAAATAGTTTTTTGTGTCTAACTTTTTATAAAATTAGTAAAATATTTTTTAACTTCTGTTTTGATATATATTCAAATAAAATATATTAAATTATAGTGAAAATATAGAAATATTTTGAATAGATTTTTTCTTTGAATATATATGAATTGATTATTATTTTAAAATATATAGTATTAAAAATAATTAAGAAATTAAATAATAAATAACATTTTTAATGCAAAATATATACTTTCCATATTCTAGTCAATAATTTTAAAAGACTATTATATCATTTCATATTTCAATTATTCTTTGTTATTTGTAATGGCAATTCATATAATAACTTACAAAACAAAGTTCATTTTTAAAAATGTCTTCTTAAATAATATTATAGAGATGTTAAGATTCTATAAACGAATGGCGGCAAAATCTATTAAGAATGTTAGAATCTTTAAAATGCAATCTAAAAATTATAATAATCATTAAAAAAAAATTAAACCCCCACTAACCCCTTTAATTATATATCTAGATTAAATATTTTCCAAATAACACACTATATTGTTTTATCTTTGTATTCAATATAAAAAAAAAATTTGAATGGAAGTAAAAGTCCAAAAATAACTTAAAAAGCAGGATTAAAATGATAAGTACCTTAATAAGTATGATAAACATAAATAATATAATATATAGTAGGGTATGATATTAGTCTCATCTCTCACAAAGAGGCTCGTCTCTTATCTCTCTCTCATGGCCTCACCACAAGCAACCAAACTGTCTCTTATAATCGGATCTCAAAGGTTGGCTTGTTGGGGGCACTGAGACATCAAACATGGTTTCTTCTCTCTTTCACCCTTAAAAACCAATTAACCCTAGAAACCCCTTTTACAGTATTAATCCCAAAAGTTTCTCTCACATCTCTCTCCATTAAAACCATTCACAAGCGAAAAAAGCTTTGAGCTTTTAATGAGTTTAAGGTCCTCTTCGGTTCCTCCTGCAAAAACTGGGTTTTTCCTCGTGTACTTGCTCTTATCTGTAAGTCTCTGAATCTCTCTGCCTTTAATTTCCTCTCTTTCCTTATTAGTAATCTCATTAATATGTTCTTTTTCAGGCATAAAATTAAACAAACTCCAGTGTAAGCTTATCTACTATATCACCAGAAAATCCAACAATTAATCCTTTTTTTTTTGTTTTTTGCCCATCTCTTTAATTGAAATTAAATCCTCTTCTGGGTTTTAATTTTAATTTTAAAGTGCAAGAAAAAATGGATATGAGAAGCCATGAAATGATAGAGAGAAGAAGAGATGACAATGGCAACAATGGTGCTGGTAACATCAATAGCATTAGTAATGATGATAATTGCAACGGTAATAACAACAACACTCGTGTCTCTTGCAACTCTCAAACCCTAGATCACCACCAATCGAAGTCTCCGTCGCCGTTTTCCATCTCCGCCGCTAAATCCACCCTACGGTACCGGGAGTGTCTCAAAAACCACGCGGCGAACGTCGGCGGAAGCGTACACGACGGATGCGGCGAGTTTATGCCGAGTGGTGAAGAAGGAACAATCGAAGCTCTCAGATGCGCTGCTTGTGATTGCCACCGTAATTTCCACCGGAAAGAAATCGACGGTGTTGGAAGCTCAGATGTAATCGCTCACCACCACCGTCATCACCACCACCACCAGTACGGCGGAGGAAGAAGACCGCCTCCGCCGAACATGATGCTTAATCCACTCATGCTTCCTCCGCCGCCGAATTACGCGCCGATGCACCACCACAAGTACGGGATGAGTCCTCCTGGTGGAGGAGGCATGGTGACGCCGATGAGCGTCGCTTACGGCGGAGGAGGAGGAAGCGGCGGGGGAGGAGCGGAGTCGTCGAGTGAAGATCTAAATCTGTACGGACAATCGAGTGGAGAGCATGGAGGAGGGGGAGGAGGTGGTACGGCGGGGCAAATGGCGTTCTCGATGTCGTCGAAGAAACGATTCAGGACGAAATTCACGACGGAGCAGAAGGAGAGGATGATGGAGTTCGCGGAGAAGCTAGGATGGAGGATGAACAAGCAAGACGAAGAAGAGCTCAAGAGATTCTGTGGTGAGATCGGAGTTAAAAGACAAGTCTTCAAAGTTTGGATGCATAACAACAAGAACAATGCCAAGAAACCACCTTCAACAACAACACCAACAACAACAGGAACTCTCTAATGGTGAAAATTATGATCAAACTACTCTAATTGAGAGATTATGTACGAGATTTTCTTTTAATCTATTGTTTTTAAAAAAAAATGTTTTTCTAGGTTTTTGTAGCTTGTACGATCTTTGGATCAATCAATGGATGTTTTGTTTGCGTAGTTAATGTTTTTAATTTGGTTTGCTCTTTTTTTTTCTTTCTTTTTGTGTTTTGTCTTTTACCTAGATCGTACTTGTAATCAGTTTCTTTTACTTATTAGTTTATGCTTCTGTCTTTTTTTACGTTTATGCGTAACACTTAACCATTTTGTGTTGTACAAAAGTACAAACTTAGTTAGCCAAATACGACATTCTAAGTAATATTTAGTTTAATACCATTCTTACAAAAAGAAACAAAAATCGCGATACCTAAAACGCCAAATGCAAACATTCTAAATTCGTGTGTTTTTTTTATTTGAATTTAAAAGACTTTAATTTAATTATAATGATCATTTGTTGTTTATGAAAAACAAAATAAACATGAATATAATGTAAACTCAACTATTTTTAGCAGATGAAACTAATTATCTGTTGACATATCTATATCAATATTTAAGTTTTTGTTATAGATAACCATGATCTAAAAAAAACAAAAGCTTTAAATATAGGGTATATTTATGCATACGTAAGCGTTATGATCAAAGTTGAACCTTTTTTAATATGTTTGATGTGAAATATGTCCAAAATTGTAACCATATGATTTGAGTCTACTGTAGACCTGTCACCTACCACATTTGTACCAAAAAGAAAAACACGAGAAATTTAAAAAAAAAACAAAACAAAAAGAGAAGATTCTCACTGTTATATATTTTTTCACAGATGAGGCCAAAATTACATAACAACATATATATGTATCCTTGTTTTTTTTTTTTCTGTGTCGTCACGACTCACGACCTATGTATCTAAGCTACCATATGTAATAATTGGTTATAACTTATCAAATAATATATTTTTTACGAGTTTCTATATTCTTCTACGAGCATTTTATGTGGGAAACTGTTGATAATTATTAATTTCATAAAATATTACTCTCGTCGAATTTATGTTTCTTCCTTTGAGAAAAAGAAAGTGGGCCAAAAGTACTTAAAAGCTTCCCATATCAAAGTCCAAGTTCTGTAAAATACACAAAAGTAACGAGATCCTCCCTTCTTCTTCCGTAATGTCACAGTCATGCCGTCGTTTCATATTTTAGTCGACCAACTTCGTTTGCCTTAGAAATGGGCCGATCCAACGGATTAAGGACTCACAAAAAGCCCATAATAGCCCACTGTAAACACGCTGATAATAACAATCATGTATTAGTAGACATAACAATGTATTATGATTCTGTGAATGTTACTGACAAAATGATTTCGGGTATTGTTGGTACTTTTTTAAGCTCATGTTTTTTTTTTTTTTTTTAATGCATTTCGGTCCCCGGAAGTAATCTCAAGCCCAAACAGGTCCAGACTAATCTCCCGGATGGGAGTGACACATTCCATTTATAATTCCCCATTTGACCAAGTGTTTGTCCTGGTAATTTCGCTCCCGTGGGGAATCGATCACTGACCTAGACCAACAGGGCCGACACTCACCGTAGGAAGGGAACCACCCGACCACCAACAACTTGGTTAACTTTTTAAGATACCTTTTTAATTGTTTTTTGTTGTTGTTTTATGATCCGATTTGCGTCCATGATTTAGCATCTAATCCATAACTAAATCGATAATTATGGAAATTAATTCTCATAATTCTATAAATATTATTCGTGTCTCTTCATAAAAGCTCTTGCTTTGTCTATAAAAAGGACATTCCAAGGAGAAGTAAGGTGTGTGACTGACTGTTGATAGAAAAGAGAAAATCCTAGAGAGAATAAAAACGTTTTAGCAAGAAAAAGTTTCGAAGAAGTCAACTGAAAGGGAACTTCATCACTTTCAAAAACGGCAGCAAAGCGAAGCTAGACAGACAGTAGGAATGTTAAAATAGATCAGAATTTCACTGGACTAAACGGATTTGTTTTATAAAAAAAATTCCGTTTAAATCCAGTTATCATATAAGCTTAAACATGTTTTGGCATAGTTAAATGGGCAATTTGTTTAAGTTTTTGTGTTTTTATAATTTTTTTAATAACATAATGCACATGAAATCGGTTTAATTTGAGACAACTAGAATATGTAAATTTAATTTTAATAACATAATGCACATGAAATCGGTTTTTTTAATTCATTTTGATTTCAAATTGTAAATTCTTGATAATTTAAGACGATGCAGTCAAAATCTAATAACAAAGTCTCAAGTAAAAATACTAATTTTAAAACCGTTCAACCGATTTAAAACAAGCTTAAGTTTGGTTAAGTTGTTCTAAAAGTTTATAACCGTTTTTAACATACTACCAATTGTATGTCAGTATTATTAAAATTTTGATTTACAGAAATTATAATAACTTGCGAATTTATAATTATATAACCGATTTTGATTTGTATTGACATAAAATATTTTTAAAATATTATTTTAACCCATAAAATCTACAAGTTGTGGTATATACATATATTTTTTTCATTTATATATTTTTATGCAAGTATATACATTTTAAGTTGGGTTTTTTCTAAATTTAGTTTTTTATGGCTTATAAATTTAGTTATATTATAGTAAAAATAGACCTAAATTTAAAAAACTATATATAAAGTATATATTGTTTATAACATAATAATTAGAAATATATAATTATTAAAAAATATCACAAAATTGAAACGAGCCTAAACGAGTCTAAACGAGCCTAAACGAGTCTAAACGAGCCACACTAATTTTAATGGATGACCTAAATGGGCCAAAAAAGTAAACGGGTTTAAACGAGCCAGACCTAAACAGGTCGGGCCTAAACGGGCCAGACCAGCCCGTTTTAACATCCCTACTAGAGAGAGAAGAAGATTCACATCAAAGAAGTTGTGAAAGCGTGGAGAAAAAAATTAGCTGTGAACAAGGAAAGAGTTGAACTAGGAAACATGGTCGAGTTGATTGAGCCAATGGCCAAGTGAGTAGGAGGGTCATCACATCTAACCAAGCGCTAATTGTTGTTACAAGTAACTGTATTTTGTTATATTAACTTGTTACAAGTAATTCTAATGCGGTAAGTAAGTATCATGATTTATTATAAAAATATAGTTTTAACATTGTGAAGTATTGATTTATTATAAAATATAGGTATCTATCTATATATATATATATGAGATTGACGGAGGTGAACGGTGAACAAAATGAAGAAATAACAATGGAGGTGGTCTGTGATGATGTTTGTCGGTGCTATTATATATGATAGCAACAAAGATTGACATTGGCACCATTGCCAACAGAAATATAGTTTTTGTTGGATCTCACTCGATATTCACTAAATCTTCATTTGATTTTCGCCAGATTTTCATTCGACCTTCGTCGGATCTTTCACCTGATCTTCGCTGGATCTCATATTTTATAGAATTCTGAAGATATATTACTAATAGATGTTAAGTGTAATATACGTCCTCACCCACTAAAATAAAGGGCAATTCTACAAAATAGCACAAAAAAACTAAAAGTTCCCAAATTTAGCACCCAATGGTGAAAATCACAAATATAGCACCAATTTTGATAATATTAGCACAAATTTAATATAAAAATGACTTATAATCATTTCCTAATGGGAAAAAACTAAACCCTAAATTGGAAATAGTGAACCCAAACATAATGTTTAATTCTATTTTAAATTTATTTTTGGTAAATAAGTATTTTAAAATAATTAGTTGTGCTATTTTTGGTATTTTAAATTTAGGGTGCTAGTTTTGGGACAAAAAATATTTTTTGTGCTATTTGAGGGTATTTCTCTAAAATAAATTGAAATCTTCTTTATGTTTTTGTTTTGTTTGTTATTTACTTAATTTCACCATCTTTGAGCTAATTGATTCTTTATATAATCACAAAATTATTAATTATATATATAAATATATCGGTGACAGAAAAAATTGGTGGATACAGCAAAATAAATAGATAAACTAAATTAAACAGACCTTGTTTTATCAATGATCAAGTCGCAAACGGGATAGGCATCAGTCTATATATTATTTTCTTCGGATTACATTTGAATTTAGTAGATTAATTCTGAAAATTTAAGTATTGATTATGAAAAGAGATATTGCTTAACTAAGCCAATTCCCATTATACTACTTGTATCCTTCTTTCGGCACGCTTTTTGTATAAATCACTCTTCCCCATTTGCTAAAAATAGGAAACACAATATTCTTGTCGGCTTTTGAAGGTTTGTTATATTCTTTTCTATACGAAGGTTTGGTATTTTCTCTCTAGTTGATTTATCAATTAATTTAAATATTTAACCAAGTTTACTTTCTTCAATTCAGATAGAACACAAAGAGAAATATGAAAGCGAACGATCAATACAAACATAATTAGTAGACAGAAGAATCACATATCGATCCTTCTGAATCTTTACAATAACTTCATTAGATCTTCAAATTCATTAGCCTGTCAAAGAATATCAATATTATAAATAAGAGCATGTTTAATTTATTATCCAAGCATGCATGTTGATTAGATTCCAATCACATAGTTAACTAATTACAACTTGAAGATATCGTTAATTAAAGGTTTTCAAAACTCGAGCTTTGCTTAACAACTTGTGGTATAAATAATTAAACACTATATATGTCGACCACCGATCATGGACAGAAGTAGAAATAACCAATATATCCATTTATGTACTTCTTATCATGATTCATATGATATAATGTTATGAGCTTCAAAAATATTAAAGACAATTTGCATGTGCATCAAGTACAAGAAGGGATTAGATTTCATGTGAACATATCCCTTTTGTGTGTTAATTGGTGTGGTTCGTACTATTATATATTAGAACCTGCCTGTTTTAAACGCAAAAAAATTATGCATTTACATGTTAACAAAATTTCCTACTGCATACGTTTTCTTATGATTATGAAACATTTCCTTATAAATTATAAGCGCAAGCGATATGTTTTTTTTTACGTTTATAATTTTGAAAAAATCATGTTTGACCGAAAAAAAAAAGTACAAGTTATTTTGAAAAAGATCTACACACACTATTTTACATGTAAACGCAATTCAAAACGAAACAATAAAACCTATAATCCAAGGTTCATAATCAATTTATAGTACACGAAACATATCAAATTTTGGACGAACGAAACATATCTACATAGAGCATGTTAAAATGAAATAAGAGATTCAGTGATATATACCTCGTGTTGAAGTCATTGATGGCTCTTGAGTTAGATTCAAAGGTCTTGTAATTGGGCAAAGGGACACGACCAGTCTCGATGCTAATGAGATCTTCAACGAGAATGTTATAGTGACGCTTCACATCTTCCGCAGATTTCCCTCCGACAGCATTTGCTACATTGTGCCATCGGTCCGGTGTGTCCTTGTCGTAAACTGCCAAGGCTCTCTCGAACATCTTGTTCTGCTTAAACGTCCATGACGAGCTCGAGCCTCTAGAGTTTGACGCCATTGATGTTAAAACTTTAGATGGAGAGAGAGAAAGAGAGTGGGTGATCAAAGTTGCTATAAAATGAGTAACAAAGGTTAAGGGTTCCTTATTATAAGGAGGAGAAAAAGAGAGTTCCTAGATTCTTGCAAGTTGGAGACTTTTCTATATATATATATATATATATATATTTTTTTTTTAATATTAATATTCTTTTCATGTTTCATTAACCAAATTTATGTAAAAGGCAGTTTGTAAAACATGAACGTAACCATATGGTCTATAAAAAGTCAATCGTTCGTAACACTAGTGTAATATTTTGTTTTGGGAATCAAGCGATGAATCGATAACTCAAGCTTGTTAAAGATAGTTTAACTTTGATGCTTTTAATTGTTCAAGAATGATATTGTAAAAAATAAAGCAAAACTGACCCATTAGTATTACTGTATTACGAGCTATTAATAAGTAATATATAGCCGTATACTCGTATGTTCGTCTACGCAGGTATATAAAATTGATTAGAAAAATTCAGAAAAAACAAAATTTCTAAACAATGAACAATAGGATAGTGTTATGAGTTTGCACGTTTAAGCGAAACTTCTGAACCGAATGAATGATCATATCGCGCGAGAACCGGTTCAAAACGTAGGGTTGCATGTTGGTAATTAAGTTGAACAACTTGGCCTAATGTGCTTACAGACAGAGGATTATCACGATGGTATAATATAAGTGCCACCACTTATTTTCGTTTACTATATATATACAACGTTTCACAGTTTTCGATATCATAATTTAAGCCATTGTGATACTTTGTGTGGTGATTGATAAATTTAACAAAATATTAGTTTAGACATAGTGGATATATCCATGGCATTATTGAAATGAAAAGGTTTTGATATAGATACGACTTGCCCATGATAAGAAAATGGTAAGATATGCCAATATTTATATTCTGTAAAGTTTAATCGTTTGTCCATAAAAATAATGATAATCCATTATTTGAGCATTGTTTCTTGCAAATTATGTGGGAGAAAAAGTTTACTAATTGATATAATTTGCGTACAGTTACCATTATAGATATCCAATATATATTATTTAACATCCGTAGCATATATATTATAAGATGTTTGTCGTTTGATATGATAGTTTTAGGTTCTATTCTCAGCATCAACTAATAATGAGATAAATGCTTAAAATCGAACAAATAAAGGATTCGATATGTCATCATCATCATCATCTCCTTAACCAAAGTTCGTGGATTATTTTTTTTCTAAAAAATGATTTTCATTTACAATTTTCACCAATTCAAAATGATAGATACATATATTCTCCGGGACCTTGAATCTAATGGCTTTATGTGTGATGTAGTGGAAGAGACCCATTTGGATGACAAGCATTTTTATAAGAACCACCAAAAAATTTGATGCGAAAGAATAAGGACATAAGGGATATTATCGTTTCCTTTTATGATAAAATTCTTATATCCAAATCTAATCTATTTTCTGTTCTAAATACTTCATGTCTAATGACAGTGACGAAAAAGTTGTCCAATATTTCATTGGTAGTTCATTACATTACATTACATAGTTCATTGGTTGATTAGAGTCGAATGTCTTTTAGAAGAAGAATATTGATAATTTGTAGATTCGAGTCACATTTAAGAAACAATTATATATGTAAACATACATGCAAAAGTTATTGGTTTACCAAAAACACTATTTTAATTTTGATTCAATGTTATGAGAAAGAAATGCGAATGTTTTGAATTCATGGTTTATGAGAAATACATGACATATTAGGGGTCTAAATATGGTAAGTATGATGAATTAGTGGAATAAACATAAACGGAATGACGATGAAGTTGACCCCAAAAAAAAACAAGGAATGAAGATAAATTGAAGGGCAATTCTACAAAATAGCACAAAAAAACTAAAAGTTCCCAAATTTAGCATCTAATGGTGAAAATCACAAGTATAGCACCAATTTTGACAATATTAGCACAAATTTAATATAAAAATGACTTATAATCATTTTCTAATGGGAAAAAACTAAACCCTAAATTGGAAATAGTGAACCCAAACATAATGTTTAATTCTATTTTAAATTTATTTTTGATAAATAAGTATTTTTAAATAATTAGTAGTGCTATTTTAGGTATTTTAAATTTAGGGTGCTAGTTTTGGAATAAAAAATAATTTTTGTGCTATTTGAGGATATTTCTCTAAATTGAATGATATACAAATAATTTTGTACCATTCGTTTTCCTTGAATATATATACTCGAGAAACAATTTTAAAAATTTGTTCATAATTCAGTTTTTTTTAGCAGAACTAATGAATCTTTTTTTTTAAAGAGCATTTGATTCCACCCTATTTTTTTCTCTTGAAATGTGCTCTGCGCGCTAGATTTACATGTAAAATTAAACCATAATTGGATTGTTGTGGTATACGTTCAAGTTATATATATATATATATATTTTTTTCCAGCAAACAAAGCTTTTATTATTGATTATACTATTGGGGGTGTTTGGACGGCGTTTTCCCCCGAAAAATAACTAAAAAACGTCGATGGTTCATAAGAGGCTTGTTTCCAAGTCGGACCATTGGGTTGGGTTTGGTTCGTTAGACGGTTCTGTTGACACTTGATTAATGTTCGCGGTTAACCATTTCTTCGCTTGTTCAGTCTCTTAAACAACTGCCTCAAGAAGACTCTCTTTTCTTTACAAGAAAAAATCAAGCTTGTCTTCACTTTTCAAGTTTTCCCTTTGTTCTTTGCTTCTTCGTAAAGCTCTCTGTTAACCTAAGGAGAAAAAGCATCGATTGAACATAGATTCGAAAGATAACTTCACTGGAGAAAACGACCACTTTTCTTTCCCTACCTGAAAAGTTATCTTTTCCTCTTCACACACAAAAACAACACATATACATACAAACACACACATTTCAGTTAAGATGAACCAAATATTATCTTTACTCTTTACCATATTTACCCATTTTGACATCCCTTTCCCATATCGTCATGCCTCCTTTCCGTTTTAACATTCCTTTCTTCTCCTACGGCTCTACTTCTCGTCTATCTTCAGGGACTTCTTCGCCATCACCACCACCTAAGCCTCCTCCTTCACGCCCTCCTTTTCGTCCTGCAGGCATCGCTCAGTCGTCAAAGCCAGCCCCGTCGTCAGAAACCAAGTCCAAGGGGCCTCCGTTACTTCCTAGGGTTAAAAGCAATGTTGCCGCCATTTCAGCTTCTTCGTCTGCATCTCAGTCGCCTTCTCGCGGTGCTGTCACGCAAACTCGGCTAGCGAAAGTGAGTAACCAATTTGGTTCTCCTTTAAAGATACCTGAGTCTCTGAGGGCGGGGGAGCAAAAGGTGGCGATGAAAGATAAAACATCGAGAGAAATTGAAAAAAAAGCTGGCGAGAATATCAATTCGGTGATAGAGAAACCTCCGATTGCTCGTTCAGAACGAAAAGAAGCAGAAGCAGCTCAGGGACAGATGAAAAAGACACAAGTAGAGAAACTTGCGGTTGTAGAAAGGAATGCAAAAACAGCTCAAGAACAGAAGAGAAAAGAAACCGATAAACTTTCGGTGGAAGAAAAGAAGAAAGTTCTTCGCAAGGACATGGAAGAGAATTCAAAAACAGCCAAAGAACAACATAAGAGAAAAGAAACCGAGAAACTTGCGGTGGAAGAAAAGAATAAAGTTCTTCGCAAGGATGTGGAAGGGAATTCAAAAACAGCTCAAGAACAACAGAAGAGAAAAGAAACCGAGAAACTTGCGTTGGAAGAAAATAAGAAAGTTTTTCGCAAGGACATGGAAGAGAATTCAAAAACAGCTCAAGAACAACATAAGAGAAAAGAAACCGAGAAACTTGCGGTGGAAGAAACAAATAGAGCTCTTCAGACGGTGGGTCAAGAAGATGCAACGCGAAGCACAACCACACGACATATTGCCGCAGCATCAGAATCATCGAGAGGGCCGAGAGATCTGCCGGAGAGAAAGACGCAAAACAGAACAGAGATTCACACTGATGACAACCGTCAGAGAACCAAAGGCATATCGACGGGTAATCATGGAAATCCGAGAGATGTGTCATCTTCAATGAGCAGACAGATCAAAGAAGACATCAGAGATGGAATAAGTAAGCTTACTTGGGGAAAAAGCAACGGCGATGAGAAATCCGTGAGCGTCTTTACTTTAACTGGCGAAAACAGAGGAGCAACAATGGCAATTAATTCTGAAAAAGATAAGAAAGATGGTGAGGTTCATATCCACCGCGGATACAGAAGTAATCCAGACGAGAGCCCTAACACCACATCCACGGAAACCGAAGGAGGAAGAAGACCCTTCGATGGCAAAAACGAAGCAGAAGAAGCGAGGGTTAGGGCATACGTAAACGGTAACACTCAGGGGATCAACAATTCGATTGTGTGCGATAGTTCAGTGCAAGAGAACGATCCAGGAATTCATATGAGTTTGAAATTTGAAGAATCGAAGAAGAAGGATGAAACTATTAGTCCGCCAGAGAATGTGCCGGAGAAAAAATTGGAGACTGTGAGTGTGACGGGGAAGGCGACGGAGAAGTTGAAGTATGAGCCGAGGGTGAGGAGGAGATGCTTGAGAGGGTTACTTGCAGAGTCGAGTGAGTCGGAACCGGAGAATCCCTTGAAGCCCCGGAGACATGGTTGCCGGTTTACCTGTAAAGACAAAGATATAGAGAACACTTAATTCTGTAAATTATATGGAATTTATGTAAATGGCTAAATGCTCGATTTGATCAGTTTCTACTTTCTACAAATTCTCTTGTTTGTTCAGTGAATCGCAGCATTGAATGTTTAAAAAATATATTTTAATATTTTTAGGTGGTTTCCTCTTAAATGCATTTTTTTTCTTGATTTGTTACTTTTACTTTTAAGAACTTGTGTCGTCTAGAAGCTTTGACCACCAAAAATATGGAATTTTTTTGCAATGCTTTTTTGAATTTCGGTGTACTTGAAAACAGTAATTTCTATTATTTAACTAATTTTATCAAAAAGGATTACTGAATTAAGCGAAATACTGAATATAGAAAGAAAATTCAATCGCAATGCTTTCTTCTCTGAATTTTGGCGTTCTAGAAAAGAGTAACTTCAATTTTTTTCTAAAATATATTTTTTATCAAAAAAAGAAAGAATTAGAAGCTAAATATTGTATGTTTTCAGGGTTTTTTCGTCAATCCAACTATACAAGAAACAATGTGTTGGGTGTCCAGAAAACACGATTGGGAGGGGGTGTTTTCCGATGATGCTCCGACGCTCAAGTTAATAAGCAAAAGAGATAAGGACCGCCGTTTGGGCGTCGGTCCGAATAGAATCAAAAAACGGGTTAGAACAGCTAAGTGACTTAAGGTCCAAGAAAAAGTGATGGATCCGCTAAGTATATGAGATTTGTGAAGCTCTTTAAGGTAAAAAAGATGAAAGATTTAGGGTGAATCCGGCCAAAGAACAGCCGGAGACATAGTATTGGGATGAATACGGGGATTCCCCGAGAGGGCTTTCGTGTCTAGGGAGGAAAGAGAGAAAATAGAGTGTTTCTGTGAAGGAGAGAAAATTAGGTCAAGTGATTGTGTAACGTGTGTGAAAATGGCAGTCATCTGCTCTCGGGAGCACATAAGACTTTTATAAATTATATTTTCCCCATATCGTATTTCCGTAATTCGGGTCGAGTGGACAAATTTTATGAGCTGGCTCCTTGTACGTTGCATTAAAGTGTTTTTTTCTTGCGTTTTCACTTGTCTGCTAGCGGTTCTAACTTGCGCCAAGTTGTCCTTGCTTTGTGCCTCACGGGTTTGGCGCCGCATGGTCTACTCGTCCCATACTACACGTCCCTCGAGGTTATGTGTCACGTCGTTTCGTCCATCTCTGACTCTGAAACGTGAATCTTCCGCTAAGTGTTTGAGCGAAAATAGTTTGAATTGCAAAGCTTTATCTATGGAGATAATGTATTAAAAGACTTGTATAGACTAAGCCCCTTATACCTTCCCGATAACCTGGTAAGGGGTATCCGGTTCGTCTTACCTTTCCATGTATCACTACCCGATTATTTGAGAGCTAGCCTCCCTACTATCGCACTCTTCATGTAACCTAGCACGAGTTGGCGGACTCAGAAAAAAGTGACTCCTTATTATTTTGGGACCACTCATCTCCTTACTTCCCGTTCTTGCTATTCGAGAACGGTTTTGGGAGAAGGTGATGGTTCATTTCCATGTCATTACCTGTCATATGGTTCTAGCACCTAGCATCATAACCGCGCTCTCTCTAAATGACACGCTTTTAGGTTTAGTGGTCGTCTTATCTACGATGATAGTTCATGCAACATGTCATATCTTGTCCTAAGGTTCGATCAGTTAGCCTCGTAACCAGGCCCAACCCATGGCATAGGTAGAGTAGGCCATTGGTCTAGGATCCAAACATTTTTTGGCATAATTTATCACTAAATTATTTTTATTTTTATTTTTTAACTTTTAAGAATGAATGCACATTTTTTGAAAATAGACTAGAGGCACTGATGAGTTTGGGCCAATATTTTTCGTAACCGCACCCTTTCAAGATGATATGTTTTTTTGGATAAATAACCATCTAGTCTAATATGACACGTGTCACTTTCTGATTTGTCGATCTAAATTAGAATTATTTATCGCTAACACTGTATATTAAAAAAAAAAGTCGAAAAGAAAATCAATCGCACGGCGTGACGTTTGTTTCGGAGGAGAAAGAAAAGCAGTCTTTAAAAGTCAACAACAGACAATCTTCGGACAAAGGGCATTTCCGTAGTTTACTTCCAAACCCAGACGCCGCGTAAATATATATATAGAGATCCGCCGGCCGGACCAAAACAACACAACACAACACATTCGCTCTCGTCCAAGAATCCTCATTACTAAAACAACACAACATAAAATCCGAACCGGAGATAGATTCAAATGGCGACGGAGAGAAGCAAGATTCTGGTGATCGGAGGAACTGGTTACATCGGAAAGTTCATCGTCGAAGGCAGCGCGAAATCCGGCCACCAAACATTCGCTCTCGTCCGAGAATCCTCTCTCTCCGATCCCGTCAAGGGCAAAATCGTCCAGAATTTCAAAGATCTCGGCGTTACAATGCTCTACGTACGCGATTCGTCTATCTATATATCTATATATGTATTTGTCTATGAAATGAGCAGAGTCATGATATATAAAATCATTCACAGGGAGATTTAAGCGATAAAGAGAGCTTAGTGAAGGCGATTCAACACGTTGATGTCGTGATCTCCACCGTTGGTCTCTCTCAACTTCTCAATCAGATTAACATCATTTCTGCTATTAAAGAATCTGGCAAGCATATCAAGGTCTGTCTTATTTCGTCCAACATCTAAGAAAACAACAAGTTTGTTTGTGGATTTACTCTAAGTTGTTTGATTGTGCGACTTGTAGAGATTCTTACCGTCTGAGTTTGGCAACGACGTGGATCGAACGTTGGCGATTGGAGCAGCAAAGTCCGAGTTCGAAATGAAGGCTGAGATCCGCCGTGCGGTTGAAGCCGAAGGTGTACCGTACACTTACGTGATCAACAATTGCTTTGATGGCTATTTCTTAGCTACTCTTGCTCAATGTGAAACGAGACTTACTTCTCCTCCTAGAGATAAAGTCACCATCTATGGCTATGGCAACGCCAAAGGTACTGAGGAGGCATATAACATTAAATCCTAATTGGAAAGAGAAAATTTGAGATTTCTGATTTGGTGAATGAATGCAGCGATTCTAAACAAAGAAGAAGACATTGCTGCATACACTATGAGGGCCGTCGATGACCCGAGGACTCTCAACAAGTCTGTCTACATCAACCCTCCAAAGAACATTGTTTCACAGAACGACATTGTTGCCTTGTGGGAGAGCAAGATTGGTAAAACTCTGGAGAAGACTTACGTTTCAGAGGAAGAGCTTCTCAAGAAAATCCCAGGTGAGAGAGCTACTTTCACACTCTTTTATACAATGCATAATAACTCTTCTGGACAATCAAGATCATGTGTTGGTTAATACTTGAAATGTTGCAGAGTCTCCGCATCCAGTCAATCTTCTGTTGGCGTTGAATCATGCTATCTTTGTGAAAGGAGATCAAACCTGGTTTACAATAGAGCCTTCCTTTGGAGTGGAAGCTTCTCAGCTTTATCCTGATGTCAAGTACACAAGCGTCGATGAGTATCTCAGCCAGTTTGTCTGAAAAAACTAGAAAGCCTCCTCGCCTTGTAGCAAGGATTTACTGTAATGAGAGAATGATGACCATTGGTCTGTAGTACCAAATTGAATAAGACATATAATATTGCTAGGAGATAAACCAAACTCTTAACAAAAAGCAAGAACACACGAGTATTTGCGCATTTCATTATTTGGCGAATAATAGTACTTGTAAGCAACATCACTCGTTCACCTTAGATGCCCAACCGGCGACTACAAACTCTTTCTTAGCCTTGGTTTTCTCGAATGACTCTCTAGCGAACAAAGCCTTGGCGTAGTTATGGACATTGGTGAAGCTCTGAGGGACAGACCAGTTCTTGTAATGACCAAGAGCAGCCTCCAGATGGTAAAGCTTTGGTGCTAAACTGAGATCCAGTGCAGTAACTCTTTCTCCAGCTACGAATGGACCAGAATGTGTCTTAAGGTGATTCTCCAACGCTTCCAACTCATCAACCAGAGCCTTCTCGGATCCGTCGTTGGCGTCTTTGCTCTTCAAGAAAGTCACAAAAGCACAAAAGATTTTGGATCCCACAGAAGCAAATTCAGGAGGAGTCTTGAGAGAAGGCTCTGGATATTTCTCCTCAAGAAGTCCGACGATGACGTCGGAATCAGCAACCCAATCGCCGTCAAGCTTCACCACCGGAACTTTCCCTCCCGGGCTAATGTCTAGGAACCTATAAACACACTCATATGATTCAGAGAAATCTATCACAGCCCACAAATATACAGAGAGGATACACAAATCGATCAAAACTCATCCCTAAAATCATTGGGTTCAATAAAAATTACCATTGGGGTTTGTCGGAGACGCTAATCAGATGGATCTTGTAGGGAAGCTTCTTCTCCTCGAGGGTCAGAAGAACCCGTTGGCTGAACGGACCTGGAAAAGATAAGATTTCATCGGATCAATCACGCGGCACATTTCGAAACCCTAATTTATGAAATCAAAGCTTGGGTGATACAAAAAGAAGATCGATGATCGGGGAGAAGACATACAGTCGCCGAGAACATCAGGAGCACCAACGGCAACCTTGACGCAGATATCGAGAGCCATCGATCTTCGAATTTCCAGAAAAAAAGTAATCAAATCAAAGAAAAGATTCTCTGTTTCCTGAATTTGTAACGCAAAATAAGTATATATTTCAAATCTTTTGACTCATTTAATAATAATTAAAAAAAAAATGAAAAATTGTGACGTCACCAGTGAAGTGGCCGTTACGAAGTGGCTCCAACATTCTAGAACCTTCTCCAAATTGGTTCCCGCGTTATTTTACCATCATCAATGGGCGTTACCTTTTATTTTTTTGGTTTTCATGTTTTGTGAACACAAAATTTAGCTTTAGCTTAAACAAAAGCTTAGGCCTAATTATGATAGCTAGACATTGGTTTGGTTTGACTTGAGTCTAAAATAGGATTACTGTGCCAAATCACTACAAAAATAGGACTGAAGTAAACAAATTATAGGCTGCAAATGGTGGTTAATGAGTGGAATAGGAATGAGTTGAATAATGGAAGTTAGAGGAAAAGATTGTTTCACTAGTTTCCTCTCGTCTTATGAGGAGGTACACTTTGGCTAAACCGGCATAAATACATATTACGATGGATTTTATTCCTTTATCCACTCAACTATTTGCAGCCATAGTTTGTTGTCGACAGGGGGTAATGAACAATAAATCTTAGAATTAAAGCAAAGGTTTATTTACGATGTGTGCAGATCTCTTAGTTAGAAAAGCCATATCCATATTTTCTCAATGGGATATTTTAATGTATGTCCATATTTCCTTCAAGAGTCTGTAAACAACGATTGTGATACGCTTAATCAATGAAATTTTTAGTCGGCCAAAAACAAAAGAATAAAACGAAATTGAGGGTATTATCGTAAATCAAGAAATATGATTCTAATTTTTGAGAAAGACAGATAGAGTTTTGAGGTGGGAGAGAGGGATAAAACAAGAAACCAACCAATATAATATCTTGGAATCGAAGCAAAGGTTTGGTAAGGGTGGTATTGTAAATCAACTAACCAATGTCTGGTCCATAAATTGCCCTGCTAACGCCATTCCAAACTCAATCATTCTCTGTAGCACTCATTGTCACGTTCGAAACAATGGCAACGGAGAAAAGCAAGATTCTGGTGATCGGAGGAACTGGTTACATCGGAAAGTTCATCGTCGCAGAAAGCGTGACATCCGGCCACCCAACATTTGCTCTCGTCAGAGAAGCTTCTCTCTCCCATCCCGTCAAGGGCAAAATCGCCCAGAGTTTCAAAGATCTCGGCGTCACAGTACTACACGTACGCGTCAAACTCTACTTCTCTACTAAAGTTTAAATTTTACGATAATATTTCTTGATTTACGATCATATTTAGTAAACCCGTCTACATCTCTACTAAATTAGAAGGGTTTTTTTTTTTCTGTTAAATTTTACGTTAGTTTGATCGTTTGGTTTGGGCAGGGAGATGTGAACGATCACGAGAGCCTCGTCAAGGCAATAAAACAGGTCGATGTGGTGATATCGACTATTGGAAGCATGCAAATCTTGGATCAAACCAAGATCACTTCCGCCATTAAAGAAGCTGGTAACGTCAAGGTTAGTATTTGACTCAATCCCATTACATATATATAGCATATATGTGATCAGATGAAAGGGTATATATCCAATCGTTCCATAGTCTCATACTAGATTTGTTGTTGTTGTTGTTGTTTTGTAGAGATTCTTGCCGTCTGAGTTTGGGACAGACGTAGACAGAACAAGTGCGGTTGAGCCCGCGAAATCGGCTTTTGCAGTGAAGATTCAGATCAGGAGAGCCATAGAAGCACAAGGAATACCATACACTTACGTTGTTAACAATTGCTTTGCCGGTTACTACTTGCCTACATTGGTTCAGTTCGAGCCCGGTCTCACTTCTCCTCCTAGAGACAAAGTCACCATTTTGGGCGATGGAAATGCCAAAGGTTTAGGCTGTATAATTTATATCCAATACACAATTTGAATCTCTAAACAGGGAACAATATTTTTTTTTATATAATTGTTTTTGCAGTTGTGATCAACAAGGAGGATGATATTGCTGCTTACACGATCAAAGCAGTGGATGATCCAAGGACTCTTAACAAAATCCTCTACATTAATCCTCCTAAGAACACTTTGTCAATGAATGAAATGGTTAGCCTGTGGGAGACCAAGATCGGCAAGTCTCTTGAGAAGACTCACATCTCAGAGGAACAAGTGCTCAAAAGCATCCAAGGTAGTATCATTCATGACCAAGAGTTTTTTAAAGTAGTTTCTTACTTAATTACCGCCTTTTTCCATTAGCTGAACTAAAAAAGATATATATGTTGTTCTTTTGGCAGTCTCCGGTTCCCATCAATGTTCTTCTGTCGATAAACCACTCGGTGTTTGTGAAGGGAGATCAGACAAATTTTACTATAGAGCCTTCGTTTGGTCTTGAAGCATCTGAGCTTTACCCTGATGTCAAGTACACGAGTATCGAGGAGTATCTCAGTCACTTCGCTTGAGAATCTTTATGAAACGCCTAATTTACCACGACGATGACCCGAGTTTCATATTGTAAGAATAAAAAGTGATTCTTGTTAATGGTGAAGAATGTGTATGTGTGTGTGTGCGTGTGTATGCGTTTGTGTAATCACTGAATTTAACCTCTATTTACGATCTTTCTATGAAACGTGAATTTGTATTATTATTTCCAACCCTATGGAGCTCTTGAGATCAGGGATGGCACTATGGCATACATGACTAGAGTCTATAAATCTCTTGAGCTCTTCGTTCTTATCAGGAACCAATTGGAATCGATAACCATAATTAACACTACAAGAAAACAGGGGTATTTCCGACGGCCAAATCCGTCG
>PKML01032285.1:159092-188964 GCA_002933935.1 Eutrema yunnanense
ATAGGGAAAACTATTGTATTAATGGATGGTAATTATTATGAGAATTGAAATATATTTACATCACATGATATATATTTTGCATATACAAAGCTATAATTTTCTTCTCTTGTAGTTACATTTTTTTTTGTTAAAAATAATATCACAAAACACAACGATCTTAAATTTTCAAACTTAATTTATATTTTCGTATAAATACTTTTAATATGTTTCTTAATTTTTTTGGCTCTTATTCTCTTTTTCATAGTTATGTATAATTGCAATTATTATGTTAAGTATACCTTAATTTTATTTATTTATCTCTTTATTAGATGTAAAACTTGCCAACTTATATTTTTATGTATGAATTTAGTTACATATTTAACTTATTTGTTTAATTGTTAGGACTTGTTTGATATTTAAAATTTTTTATAATATTTGCGATACAACTTAACATAATTAAATATTTATAAAAGTTGAAATATATTACGATAACCAAATTTATTTATTATTTTTTTTTTTTTGAATCACCGAGGTTATGGACCCGTAGGTCCGTACATCCCCGGAGCGGGGTCCAAACTATATTAAAATCACTCATTCGGAGGAGATCCCTCACAACGGGAATCGAACCCAGGGCCGGTAGGAGAGGCACATACCCACTCCTCCTTAACCACTAGGCCAACTCACTGTTGGTAACCAAATTTATTAAACCTGTTATTATTTCAAAGAACTATATTCATATAAGTTTATTATTTTCTTGTTTAATTTAGAATATGAATAATATATATTTTTAAATTATTTTTATAATGTTAAAACTAAATTTATAATTAATATATGTATTTAGTATGTGTATTTAATGTTTAGGATGCTGAGATAACAACATGAGAAAAGGGAAAAACTTACTTTATATATATAGATTAATTATTCAAAAAAGATCGAAAATAATGACGGTATATTTATGTCTCGTAGGCTCCACTTTTGTGCTTTCACTGACATAATTAGATTCTCGATCTTAAAAGCATTCGTTTACTTTTATTTTTCCTTCTAAAAAGCTAAACTGAAATTGACCCTAGATTTATTATAGGGTAGTTAGATCTCAATTTCCCAAAAGCTTACCATCATTTTAATGTTTGGACTCTAAATTAATCATCTCTGTACGTCACATGCCAAGTATTAATACTTGATACTAATGAAAAACTGAGGTTTTCCGAAAATTAACTGAAAAAAATTCGTATGTCAAAATGTTTGTTGTTAATGAATTTCTATCTAACAACTAATTGGTAACTAGTGAAATAAGTGTATATACTAGATTTAGTTTATGTGAGATTGTCAAAATGTTCTTTCACTAGTTACCAATTGGTTATTAATTTCTTTACTTTTTCGTTGATGTTTCCGCTACTTTTCAAATGTTAATTTATGATCAGTGCAATTTTTTTACACAATTATGAGCAAAGAGGTCAACATCACACACACACTTACACATGGATCATGGATGTTGTTACTTTTTTTATTTTCTTGAGATGTCATTTTCGTTTGGATTCTTATTAGTCCTAATCATAATTTAAACCAATGCATAGTTTGGAGAAGGCATTATTAACAACAACTGTATCTGTCGTTCGTTGGCGCATTATAATAGTATCTCTTTGATGTTTCTTTAAGTAAACAATTGACCTTTATTTGGCGCTCTATATTCTGAAGGGAACAAGAAAAATAAACCTGTTGGATTATCTAATACTCAAAGCGGTGATAGCAGGAACGATCTTGGAAATGGCAAAGAGTTTTTGGTAATTATTCGATCTGTGAATGTATTATGTTTCATAGTACTATTTTGGCTCCTGGCTCCTGGTGATTGCCAGCAACTATGAAGCTGTGAATCATTTTCTACCAAACGTGTGCATATATGGTCATTCAATTGATCAATTCATATACTTTGGTCCAAATAATATATAAATGTATATATTTTTGTCGTATTTAACTTGGACCGGCCTGTGTAATCTAAAATTTTGGACCACATCCCAAAAACCACCAAGGGAAGTTTCAAATTAAAATCATGAATGTGACACATATAACCAAAAATACTATTGGAACTGTTGGCTTGTTGTTTCTTATTTTTTGTTTCAAAATTTTAGAATGCATAAATAAATATAAAATATGTGGGGAATTGTTTGTTTGATAAGAATATGTGGGAATTTTTTTTGTAACAAGAATTCATGTCTTTGTATCAAAACAATGTGATCATTTGAGATAAAGACATACACAACGGCTTAATATACACTTTTATAACGCCACTTGTTTTCTAATAATTTTCTACCCCTTCTTCTATTTTTTTGTTTTTTTTATAGTTTTTGTATGTAGACCAAATTTTTGAACAACATCGTAGGATACCAAACCTCGGTAAATCATCATATTATAAAACCCAAAAGAAAAATCATCATATCACACTCAACGAAAATGTGTTGAGCTAAGCGTATAGATAGATTTCAGCAGTTAATAATACATCATCACAAACGATTCCCCACTAATTTTTTAGTTTGTGGTAACATCAAAAATAATTTCTAACTTGTTATGTTTATTTTGGGTGCAAAATAATTTCTAACAATGTTAAATTATAATATTGTTATGTTACAAGATAAAACTGTGAAAATTTGACAACGAGCAAGAGCCTAACAAATGGCCTAACGGTCGCCATAGCTTTTTACTATGCTACGAATATTTCTGAAGATACCCTTACAACATTTTGTGGACTATTGATGACAGCTTGGATATAACTGTCTTTGAAAAGATATATAAGCAAAAACCATTTGAATATTCGTAATCCCATGTGAGTTTAAAATGTAAATGTAAATCATATGTATACATTTTTGGTTTGCCAATAAGCTAACATATGTGTATCATACAAAGAAAAAACTTGTAGTCAACATGGACTTTTATGTATTTTTTTTTTGGTCAAGAAGGATCTGATATAATAATTTGAATGATTGTTTACATAATTTAACTAGTAGTGTTATAAATTAGTTGGTTGCTAATACGTGGTTTGGTAATATTAAAGTATCATGCATGGTTCTAATGTAATTAACTTTTTTTTATTTGGGTCACCAAGCTCTAATGTAGTTTTGAGTCTAATTTCCTCTAAGTTTACCAAAAAAAAGGTTATAATATTGTTCAGTCCCTCTAAGACCATCCACATTGCACATAAAATGTGATGTCTCACAAATAAAAAAATATTAAAAATACACTCTCTCATCCTTTTACTCAACTTCATACCTTCTCTTTTATCATTTCACTTAACTTTTATTAATTTTATATTTAAACATACTCCTAATTTCACTCTCTTATGTCTTCCCGGAGACACAATCTCTCCAAAACTACTCACTATTTTCTCTTTCTACTTAAATTTTATTAATTTTATATTTCAATACACCCCATTATTTCAACCAAAAACACTCTCTTTCTTCCTTTTACTCAAATTTTNTTACCAAAAAAAAGGTTATAATATTGTTCAGTCCCTCTAATGTACAACACCATATTCTATTGATGAGACAACGCATATACATATAAAAAAGAAAACTGTAGAAAATAACCAGCAATTTAAAACAAGAGTAATGAACAGAAAGACAAAAATGAGAAACGACAAGAAAATATTACATTTTTTGAACTGTTTATCTGTGTATTGCAAACTAAAAAAAAAAGATTAGCGTGTGAAATAGTTTTGATTTGACACAATTTATACACCTACTCCCCATTATACTCCATTAAATTAATCACATGAAGACAGAAAAACACCAAAATGACTCTCCTATCAATTTATATTTTAATGGTAAGGCATCTTAAAGTATTAATAATGAAAGAGATTGACCAACACATATTGACGTTAATTTGGTAAGGCAATAAAAATCTCACCATTTTTCCCAAAAAAAAAAAAAGCAAAAATAATCTTTACGAAAGAAATTGGGAAAATTGTTAAAAAAAATATGAATTTTCAAATTTTGACAAGCATGAACTATCGCATAGATAGTTTAAATCATCAAAATTTGTTAATTTTTTTTATTTAAATCTGTAATTTTTGTTGAGTGAGTCAAATTAGATATGTTGTTAAATTGCTAAACCTAACGGATAAACGAAATTAGAAAATTGTTGTAAATCAGAGTTAAATGAAACGATGTCGTCCTACTTTTTTTCCCAAATCGATAAAATCTCATTTGAAAATTTTATTAATTTGGAGATTTAAGAAAAAAGTAGAGATGTCGTAGTTTTACTTTACCATAATTTATAATAGTTTTAACTACGTTGATCCGTTTCATTTAGCAGTTCAACGATATAATAATTTGGTTCACTCAACAAAAATTAAAGGTTTAAATAGAAAATCAACAAATTTTGATAATTTAAACTGTCAATACGATAATTTATAATTTGAATTAGCCAAAATTTGAAAATTGATGATTTTTTTTTACAATTTTCCGAAAAGAGATTATATAAGAGAAATACCCTAAAATAGCACAAAAATTATTTTTTTGTTCCAAAACTAGCACCCTAAATTTAAAATACCAAAAATAGCACAATTAATTATTTTAAAATACTTATTTACCAAAAATAAATTTAAAATAGAATTAAACATTATGTTTGGGTTCACTATTTCCAATTTAGGGTTTAGTTTTTTTCCATTAGGAAATGATTATAAGTCATTTTTATATTAAATTTGTGCTAATATTCTCAAAATTGGTGTTATATTTATAATTTTCACCATTGGGTGCTAAATTTAGGAATTTTTAGTTTTTTTTGTGCTATTTTGTAGAATTGGCCATTATATAATCCTCTCAACTATTTACGGACAGTTACTATTTGTTCACGCGCTTTTCGAATTATTTATTAATCTAAAATGTATCTAGGCAGGGTAAAAAAACACAGCTCATAGCTCTCACTCTCATCTCTCTCTCTCTCTACAGATTTTTTGTCTGCAAAGAGGAAAAACCAGAGAGAGCAACAAAACAGGAGGAGATCAGTGCGAAGAAATCGTAATCAGAGCGAAGAAGAAACCCTAACAAGTACGACAAGTCTCCCACTGCTACTACTTTCTCCACGAAGATGAGTAACCGTAGCCATAGCCTTAGCTTTAGCGCCAATGCCGTTTACGACGGCGTTTTTGCTTCTCCGGCGAATATGAAATCTCCTCTGGTTGATTACACCGAGATTTTCCGAGGCTCGGGTCCTTCTCCGTCGTCGATTCCGTTTCTGGATGTCCCTGAGCTCAACGCTGGTAAGGTTAAGGTCGATGTTCGGAGTTCCAATCTGGATTACTCTTCGGTTTTTGGAGGCTTTGGAGCTTGCGATTTCGCTGTTACCCCCAAGCAAATGATCATCAAGTCTGAAAGGAAAACCGCCAAAAACGAGGATAAGAGGTAATTTCTCTGCTTAGACCTTCTCCTTACAAGATATCAATGGTTCTTCATTTTTCTTTCGACCTGGGATTTTGCTTTCCTTCACTAGGCTGTTCATAGTTTCAGCTCGCTATAGTTGTGATGAATCGAATCTGTCTGATTTTTTTAAAAAGGTTTTTGCTGGAGACTCTTCTGATAGCTAAAACATTGAATAGTGGAACACTTTGATGGTGAGCCTTCTTCGCTTATTTCCCAATGTGTAGGAATCGTAGGAAAGGTGGAAGCTCTTCTGATGTTCCTCTTTGCAACGAGGCCAAGAATCGAACTTCGTCACCTGAAATGATTAGGATGAAGCACTCTGATATATCATATCACCAGACCAGCCAGCGCAATGAGAATGGGACAACTGAAATGGTTAGGATGAAGCACTCTGACATATCATATCACCAGACCGGCCAGCGCAATGAAAATGGGACTACTCATCCTAGTCAAGTTCCCACTGTGGCTGGTCCTACTCAACTGGTTGATAACACGAGACCGTTGCAGAAGAATGAAAGTAAAACACCTGTTCCGTCAGTTGAGAAGAAGCCATGTAGTGTGGGTGTTGAGGATGTCAAGGCTTCTAGAAAGCGGAGTTCTAAAACTGAGGTAGATTTCGAGAAACTCATTGGTCGAAATGAATGCAGTATGCGTGATAACTCCACGTGCAAGACCGATTCTATTGCTGAACATATGGATGTGAAACCACCACCTTCAAGCAATGGTGAAAATGGATCTTCCGAAAGATTAATGGGATTGAAGTTAGGGCTTTCAGAAAGGTTTCAAACTGAAGATGCTGATTCTCCTAGTTCACCTTCATACTTTGATGCTGAAACAGATGTAAACTCGCCTGCTGCTGAGTCTTCTGCGGCATTGAAAAAAGCTATTGAAGAGGCTCGAGTAAGAATGAATATTGCAAAACAAATGATGGAAAGGAAAAAGTCTGGCTTTCGCAGTTCTGCAAAACCGAAATCTTGTGACGAACCTATAGTTGAGAATAAAGGGGACATAGAAGTTGAAGGGATAACAGAAGAAACCAGAGACAACAATTCTCAAATACTAGGTGAATTGGTAAGCTCTTCTGAACAATCATGTACAAACGAGGGAGATCAGCTTGCAAAAAGAGCAAGGAAGCTGTGGGAAGTTCCGGAAGGACTTTTAAAATCTACCTCAGACGATAAGCGAGAAGAGCTTGAAGAGAAAGAACTGGTAAAGCTGGAAGAAGAACATGCAAGAAGAGGTCGAAAACACTGGGAATTACCTGGAGGGATATTCAAATCAGTTATGAATAGTAAGCAGCAGGAGCCAGAAAACCTTGCACCAGCCAAACCTGAAACTGATATGAAACAAGAGGTGCAACCATTGACTGAAAATCCCTTCTATACATTTGGACAGCTTGGAAGTAAAATAAAATGTGTTGTAGAGGCCTTCACGGGGAGCAAGGTTTCACAAAAGGATGAGCCACAGGTAATAGAGAAGGAAAATTCTATCCTCCCTCAATTGGTTCAAGGTGAACAAATTGACTCACAAGAGATGTTAGCTGCTATTCCAGTCATGGAAAGATATTTAAGAGAAGCAGAAGAGACCCCGCAACAAATTGAGAGTAATAGCGAAACTAAAATAGAAGAGAAATCTGAATCTAAAATGTGTACTTTGACCGAAGGGTGTTCTCAGAAGATGGATAGAGAAACAGGATGGCAGGTTAAAAGTGATTGCGAGTTCGAAGATGGACCTAAGTGTGGTGTAAAAGATGTCCTAGAAAACCCTGACCCAACTTACAATTTTCTAGATCAGGAAGGTGAGAAGGAAATAGTCTCTAGGCCGCAGGAGATATTTGTTGGTCCTGGTGATACCAAAACATATGTAAGGGAAGTGGAAGAGATCCCAACACCTGATCAGAGTTCGAATAAAACTCAATTCGATGAAAGTGTTGGAACTATGGTGTCTTTTGTCACAGAAAATACTCATGAGCCAGGAAACATACACGAGGAGACAAGGCACAAGGCTCCCAGGCGAAGAAGAGTTTGGAAGACCTCTGAAGATGTCTATAATATGATAAAGGCTCCGAAGGGAAACAACAGGCCCTGGCAGCTAGAAAGTGCGGAAACAGAGACAACACAGATGTCATTTCAAATGAAAGGTGTAAGGATCCGTGATGCTAGCGAGGAAGCAGAAAGCACATCTGAGCAAGCTAATGATTCAGGATTGCAAGAAAATTGGACCGTTCTTAAACAAATGTTTAGACAGATGTTTCAGACAGCAGATACTACAAAGGGCGAGGATGAAACTTATTGCTTAGTGGAATCTGAAAAGGAGCATATTAATATCCATCAAAAAGCTGGAGATGAGGATGGAAAAAAACCTGCAGAGACTTCTTACTACCAGACGACTGGTACAGATATATATGAACAGAATGAAGTGGAGACGGAGTATGAAGCCTATGCACATACAAGAGAAAATGAAGACTTGGAGTCGGCACAAGAAACATACTGTAGAGAAGAGGATGGTAAAGTAGAAGTGAAAGAAAAAACGTCTCTGGTCCGTGAACTGATTGGAGAAGAGCTAAGGGCCACTGGAATGGCTAGCGACCAAGAAGGTGAAGATGTACCGGAAGTATTTGAAGAAGCTGGCTGGGCTCAAGGACTTTCTGAACTTGATGAGATAAAGGAGCGTGCAGATTCTCGTGCTGAAATGCTTGAATATGATCGTAGTGAAACGGACTCAAATAAATCTGGCGAGAAATTTGAGCAAAGGCGGGAACTAGCAGACGAAATCAAGATAGACGGTAGTATAGATACTGACACCAGCAGGTCATCTTTTGAAATGAGACAAGGTGATTCATATGTTGAGGAGGTTGGCATTGAGCAAGATTTCAGTGATCAATTCCATGAAAAAAACAGTGCTGCCAGCAGCACAGAAGAGCACGTTGAAGAAATAGATTCTGATTCAATTCAAAGTGGTTGGAGTGTTGTAGAGGATGACGACAAAATCAAGTCTTATGTTGAGGTAAGTTTGGCTGGTCATCTGCAGGATCGAGGGGCAAGTAAGCCTGAAGAAATGGAGGAAACCAAAGAAGAAACTGATGAAATGAGAACAAGTCTTGGTGAAGGGAACAATGAAGATAAGACAGAACAAGAGCATCGGTTTGAGAGTCAAAAGGAGGAAGTAGATAGAAGCAATGTAGAGCCAGCTGAGTCTTCCTGTTGTTTGCCCAAAGGAGAAGAAAAGATTGACGCAGCAACAGATAGAGTCATGAAAGACAATGAGGGAGTAGAGAGTTGTCGATCATCTATGGAAGAAGAGGGAGATGCTACTTCTGATGCTTCACAAAACGAAGCAGAGCGAGTTGAGAAACATCTGAAAAAGAAAGATGAAGCAAAAGAGAAAGAACGAGAGAGAGAAAAAGAGAGATTTATGGTAGAAAGAGCTATTCGTGAAGCCCGTGAAAGGGCGTTTGCTGATGCTAGGGAAAGGGCAGGAAAAGCCGCAATTGAGAAAGCAAAGGCAGGAGTGCCCCGAAGAGGGACTTCGGAGGTTCCCAGGAGATCAGAGAAGGGATCTGTTGAGATAAATGATAAGTTATCATCAGCTGAGAAGGTTTCAATGCAAGCCAAACTCAGAGCTGAGCGTGCTGCGGTAGAAAGAGCACTCTCTGAGGCCAGAGAACGTGCCCTAGAAAAAGCATTGTCTGGTAAGTCTGCTGCTTCTCAAACAAGAAGTTATGGTGGCAGCAAGTCATTTGGCTCTTCTGGTGATAGACGAGGCTCCTCATCTTCTGTAAGTTTCAACCCCTCTTTTCTTATGAAGATTCTCCATTCAACTTATCTGCCATAGTCTCATGTAATATTGTGATCCGTGGAATACTTTAGCAGGGTACAGAGAACAAAAATTCGGGTCCTTCAAGTTCTTCAAACCAGTCTGGTAGGTCTCTGTAGATGTATATATTTTCGTTTCCAGGATGTTTGATCTATACACTGACCTGTACATTCGATTTGCTTGATGAAGCCAAAGGTGAGCCAATCCAGAGATGCAAAGCTCGATCTGAGAGACACCAGAGAACATCTGAACATGCGGTATGTACACCATCTGTTCATCTGTATAGTATAATCCCATTTTCTCTGCTAAAACATGTTTGTGTGATGTCATCATTCAAGGCAGAGGCTCTTGCAGAGAAGAAACTTCGTGATCTCAAGGCCCAGAAAGAGCAGGCAGAGAGAAATGTAATCCACATATACAATAATCGTTATCATCAGATGATTCTCATAAATATGATTATTGAAAATTTGGTTGCGATAATACTTCTTCTCTAATTGAAATTGCAGAGGCTCACGGAATCTCTTGATGCTGATGTCAAACGGTGGTCGAGTGGAAAGGAAAGCAACTTGCGGGCATTGCTCTCAACACTCCAATATGTAACTGTTTCCCTCCATTTGTTCCATAGCTCCCAACTCTTTCATGAATCAGAGGATCAGTCTTTTAATGATTATTGTCCTGTGATTTCTGATGATTTGCAGATCCTTGGAGCAGAGAGTGGATGGAAACCAATTCCTCTCACTGATCTTGTGTCAAGTGCTTCTGTGAGAAAAGCTTACCGAAAGGCAACTCTTTATGTTCATCCCGACAAGCTTCAACAGCGTGGCGCATCCACACAACAGAAGTACATTTGCGAGAAGGTTTTTGACCTTCTCAAGGTTTGTCTCTCTCTCTCTCACTCTTCGATATATCAATTCCACTTGCTTGACCTTCTCAAGGTTTTTGACCTTCAGCAGAACAGTCTGTAACTTGGCTTCTTTCTGATTCTTCAGGAAGCATGGAACAAATTTGGTGCAGACGAACGATAATTAAGATGGTGTGACTGTGACCCTTCGGATCTTCCTTTACCCCTAATATCAGAAGTCACCCTGCAAATCAGAACTAACCAGCCGAAGTACAGGATCGAGCTATGATATGGGATGAAGACAGATCTAGAGATGTAATAACCAATATATAATAAATATTTGTATCCATGAATCATATATATATAAGAAGCTCATTCTTATTCCCAGCTAAACCATCCACAATAATTTATTCATCAAGGTTTCTCAAACTAGTGTTAATAATAATAGTACATTAAGTCAATGGCACACAAGCAAAAGCGTGAGAGAGCTAAGATAACAAAGGGGTTTAAAAGCCGAGCAAATGAAGCATTATCGCGTTTTGGGCATGCATGCGATTCTCCGCCTGTGGGAAGACAATGGAATAAGGAGCCTCCACGACTCCATTGGTCACCTCGACTCCTCTTTCTGCAGGCAAACAATGCATGAAATAGGCTTTTGGACCAGCCAACTTCATAAGAGCTTCATCCACCTGCAATTGAGCATAACAGGAAATCGTGAATCCGTGTACTTTAGTAAGATATCGAAAAAATTGTACCAAAACTAAGCCAGAGACTATCATATATATATAAGAAATATGTTACCTGGAATCCTTGGAATGCTTTACGGCGGTATTCAGCTTCATCCTTTTGCCCCATACTGGCCCATACGTCTGAGTACACAACATCAGCTCCTATGACAGCTTCTTTAGGGTCATTGATGATCTCTATCTTACTTAATCCAGCTTGTTGTGCCTTCAAAACTCTTTCTTTGTCTGGTTCAAACCCTTTTGGGCAAGCGCAGACAAAATGGAAAGGAATTACGGATGCCAATTCTAACCATGAGTGGACCATATTGTTCCCATCTCCAACATAGACAACCTGAAGTTTGTTGAACCAGTGTAAGTAGAGATAACTTTTCCTGTGTGAGGTTATATACTGTATATGCGAACATAGGATATGAGATCATCACACAAGTCTAGACTAGTTCTGCTTTATTTTCCAGATGATTTTGAAATGGATAATCTTTGATGTCCCGAGTATATGCACTAATCATGGGTTTGTTTCTGTTTCTCAATAGTTTGAGTAACATGCATCTACTGCCTAATCTACCGCTGACGGAAGTTAAGGAAAATACATAGCAGCATGCAGCTGGCGAAAAGGTTAACTAACCTTTGTCCCTTCAACTTGACCAATGTGCTCAATCATTGTGAGGGCATCGGCCATGATTTGGCAAGGATGGTTATGATCTGTCAGACCATTGACAACTGGTACGCTCGAGTAGTTAGCCAAATCAAGAACGTCCTGAAAAAGAAGTGGATTCAAGTTCGGTAATTCATGCAACCTTAAATCAAAATAAGTTGAAAAACGAACATTCATGCCACTAACACGACGCTAAAACACACATGAGAATGCAGTTAACGTTCTGAGGATAGAACAAGCCATAGAAATGTTTGTACACTTCTTGTAGCGTTCCATCTAGTAGGTCCTTTATTAATCAATCAAAAACTCACCAGCATACCTGATGAGCAAATACACGGGCCATAATGATGTCATTATAGCGTGACAGAACACGAGCAACATCACGGGTTTCCTCCCGCTTACCCATCTGGATATCATTGGGTCCCAGATATAACGCATGGCCACCAAGCAAGAAAAACCCAGTCTCAAACGAAACTCGGGTCCTCATGGACGGTTTTGCAAAGATCATAGACATAGACTTCCCCTTGAAAGGTAGATAATTCCTCTCCCCTGATTTCAGTAGGGCTTTGACCTTCGAAGCCTTGTCTAAAATCTTTTTTATGGTCGCTGTGTCAAAATCATCTATGTGCAGAAAGTCTTTCAGGTCAGATTTTCCTGCAGAACGCAAACACGAAAGGGTTATATTCTATAGATCCGACGACAACAAGAAGATATCATGCTTAGAGAAGAAATTTATGCTTAAATCAACATACGAAACTGAAAAGATTAACCTCACAAGTCACAATACTCAGGAAATAAAATCAATATATGAAAGCAGCATAGTCTAAGGAATTCTAAAAACATGCCTAGTTTCTCAATCAAAAGAGGCAAATTGACACACATTTGCTCATTTGCGTATGCTAACATCAGCTGATGAGCGGTGGAATTGAACCCTAGAATGGAGCTTCGTAAAATAAGACAAATTAGAAAATAAAGACCCAAACCTTTCACATCGGAAGTAGAAGGGGAAGTGAGGGAGGAGGCTTGACAGGAGACACGAAGGCGGAGGGAGGAGAAGCTCGCCGGAGAAGAGAGTGATACGGCGGAGAATCTCCTGAGAGTAGTGCCGGGAAAGAAGGACGATGAAGAGGAGAGGGAAAGTGCCGGTGATCGGGGCGTCGAAACGTGAGAAGCCATAGCCGCCATCGTCTTAATTCGGGTTGTTGACTCTTCTTCAGTGACACTGTGCTCTTCACCTTTACAGCGCCTGAGACTCGGTTTCTCCGATGGGATTTTTGTTTTTGGGCCTCTATAAGGCCCATTTTCGAACTTTTTAGGCTCAAGGCTAATCTTTATTTGTACTTCAGAGAAATTGTTATTTTATGTTCAACAAACAAATTATGCTCTCTTTTTTTTTCACTTCAGCAAACAAATTATCTATTTCTTCATGCTTTCCGTATGATTTTCTTAGTTTGTAAGAGTTTAGAAGAAGAAACAAAATTACGTTATAATCTTGTACAATTTTTATATGAAATGGTTAATACGATTACTAATAAATACTTTATTTTTTAGCTATCCATAACTCAATAGCTCTAAGAATGTGAATAGATCCCATGATTTTACAAAATGACATGGAAATGAATTTATGACCGCTTTTGTAAATTTTGAACTTCTAAAAGCTTTTTTTTTGTTCATAAAGTCATATACACAAATGATCATAAGAAGATTGACAAAAGTCATTTTGAAACACTTCCCTACACGTAATTTCAAAACTTCAAAAATGATTTCCCCCAAAATAACAAAATGAGCTTTGCTACAGAAGAAACACAGATTCAAGGGGTCATGGGTGTGACAACAAATATGGCTCTTTCTGTATTGTTATACAAATGCACCAGGCGGCGCTTGCTCCGGAATCTGCAGGCAGAAAAAAGCAACATGTATAATCTCAATATTATAGTCTTGCCAGTAAAATTTTGGTTGGATAGTTGAATTACAATTACAATTAATCTGAATAATCACGTCTTGATTAAAATTAACAGTGGTTAACAATTTTGTCTAAGCCATCAACAGTAGTGAATTCATGGGGAGAGGGAACAAGAGTAACTCGAAAAGTATGAATGGTAAATAGCACAAAAAAATTAGGTTGGGTATTTTTTAGGCAACTAAAATGTTTGTGTAGTCTTCTAGCAAAACAAAAATAGGTATTTTTACGGAAATTTTTGTAATTATAATTAACAGCAGTTAATGGTTTTGTTTATGTCTTAACTTGGAGGGAAGAAACTGGAAACGCTTAATAGTTTGGGGATTTAATAGTTGATGTAATTTTCTGGCAACGCAAAAGTTCATGTAGTTTTCCAACAAATATTAGGTGGGGGTATTGGATGATTGAATTTAAGAGAATGCAAATGAATTCAAAATCAATTGATTTTGAGTAATTTAAAAGTTTTTTGTTGGAATTTTAATGAATTCTATCAAAATGACAGTAAAAATGTTCGGAATTGACTCTTTACAATTTTTTATTGAAATTCTATTAAATTCCTATCAAATGACACTATCATCAATACTGCANTTTTATTTTTTGCTTTCTAAAACACAACATGAAATATTTATATTTATTACAAATTATAAGAAAAATTACAAAGATAATTAACCACATAACTAACTCATTATATATAGGGATGTTGTCATAGGTAAAAAAACCTACCCAAATCGAGCTCAAAATGAACCCGCCTACTACAAGCCCGGATGAAAAAAACATTGTCAGGTTTCATTATTATATAGTGTAACCCGAAAAAATATGCGGGTTTAGGGTTAACTCATAGTAGGGGTGTCAAAATGGGTCAAATGGGTCACTCATGACACATGACCCTAATGTATTGAATGTAAATGGGTCACCCAATAGCGATGGTCATGGGTAATTCATGACTCATCTAATTACATGGGTCATAAGTCAAATGTTTAATCCATGAATCACAAAAATATTTAAGTTAATATCATTAATTATTTTGAAATGAGAAAATTAAAAATGGTGAAAAATATTATGATGTACTTATATTATGAATCGACAAATTTTCTTTAATTATAGTGAATTGGTCATGAATTTGTCGAACCATATCTTTGACGGGAAATGTGAAATAACGTTTTGTCAAGGGGAAAATGGAATAACATTTTGGCGGAAAACGAAGAATGAGATTTTTGGCAAGAAAATACATAATTGCATGCATTTTTGGCGGGAAAACATGGAATAATGTTTTTGGCGGAGAAACGAGGAATCACGTTTTTGGCGGAGAAAATGAAATCGTATTTTTGACGAAAAAACGAAGAATCGCATTTTTGGCGGAAACATGTGAAATCACGTTTTTGTCAGGAATATGAGAAATCACGTTTTTGGCGGGACAAACGTGGAATCATGTTTTTGGCTGAAAAACACGAAATCATGTTTTTGGCGGAAAAACGCAAGTTCATGTTTTGGCGGAAAACGTGGAATTGTGTTTTTGGCGGGAAAACGTGAAATCGTGTTTTTGGGAGAAAAATGTGAAACGTTTTTGGTGAGAAAATTTGAAATCGCGTTTTTGGCGGAAAAATGCGAAATCACGTTTTTGACGGAAAAATGCGGAATCACGTTTTTGACGGGAAAAAAATGTTATGATAGTACTATTGGTATGATATCATGATAATGAATATTGTTATCATGATTATGATTAGTTGATGATCATATGAAGTTAATGGGTCCAACGAGTCACTCATTTGACCCATAACCCATTATAAATGTATCCATTTGATCTATGACTCATTTGACATATCAACCCATTAGAATCATGGGTCATGGGTCGAATCATGACCCATTTTGACACCCTTAACTCGCGGCTACCCTAATTTTTTGTTTGTATTTTGGATATCTCGATTTTTTTTAATTATTAAACATAAGATCATAACCGGCCCGGTTCATGTTTAAACCAAAATTGAATAAAAATATGTTTCTGGTTCAATTCACTAAAGCTTCCTTCGTTGAACAAAACCTAAAACTACGCATGTTAGACTTTAATGGAGTTTGTGAAGAACGCATAGAACATAGTTCCCTAGAAGACTATGCGATGCGACTCTAGCTTTAGTAAATTGACCTGGTCCTACTTGTACATAGGTACATTGGTTAAATGAACTGATTCTATCCATTAGATAGATCAAACTCAGACCATATGATTCACTAATTTAGAGAAATTGATACAGTTATCAAAACATCGATCGTTCGTTCATCCAGGATACCAATGGGAGGAGGTGATATATTTGATATTATCAATCTCTGTCGCAAACAAAAACACACATTTAACATCAAGTTTGAATCCACAGTCCTAAATCATTCTAACGACGTTGTACTATATGTACCACTCATATGATTCAATATATAGATATAGACTTATCTCCATGATCTCTTGATCCCTCTTAAATCCAATAAGACCAAAATTTTCTTCATTAGAGATCTTAAATGACGAAAAAGCTATATAAGAGAGATGAAAACCAATTGAATACAAAGATATCGGTCCACGTAATTTTCTTTGGTGGTTTTATACCATTCTTCCTTTTAACTTCCACCAATGAGTTCCCTAACTTGATGTGATAAGATAAAAAAAAAAAAAAGGATAACGAAAGAAGTTGATGATGTCCGAATACCGTGTTCTCTTAAAAAATACAGAAATGAATTTCTACAATATATTCCTTAGTTAGTTCCAAATTTCAAAACCACATGATCGATATACCCTTGTGTTTACCTTTTCCGAATATGCAATAGGTCTTAAAATTTGAAGAAGTAGTATAACATCATTTATTATTTCAAGAACAAAAATATGATGGAAGATTAATTATGAAAGGAAATATTACCTCAAGGTTTTAAGCGAGAGACAAAATGTAGAGGGATCTGCATAAGTTCCTTCTCGAGGGAGACTTTTGTTATGCAATTTTTCAATAAATTGTCAATATATAGCTTGTCAACTTCCTCATTTCAGTGGTTATCTTATTTACACGGTGAGCTACACACGGCAATCTCGCTGAGTAGCTTCTTTGGAGGCTTATCTACAACGTTTGTAGTCGTTTATGATTGAGTAAAATCAGCGAACACCTAAAATGCATGATTAGATTATCACATTATTAATATGCTATACGATCCAATTTTATGAAAAAGAACTATGTCGTTATATAAGGTAAAGTAGATAGATGCTCTAAAAAGAACTTTGAAGAAGTATTACGATGGCAAACTCCACCGCATGTCGATTTTCACCCGATCAGATGCATGTGATGTGATAATGCGTTCATTACCATTGAGATCGACATTTGTAAAGTTGAAACGACAACCTAATTTCAAAAAAGATGTTGAGGTTTTTCACAGCACAAATCACACCCAGAAACCAAAGCTATGAAATAAAATGAGAAACTCACCAAACTTACACATACAACATATCGTTACCCGATGGTCTTGATCTTGGAAGAAATCAAAAGCAATCCAACTTCTCTTCGTCTCTTACAAATTTACTGATTCAAACAATAGAGAAGAAATAGTTGCTAATCTCTTTAAACCATGTTTTGAGGTGGAGAAGGAGAACTGTGTTGTTGGTAGAGGTTTAAACACTAATGGGTGACCATTCAGTTGGCTTGAACTGAACAGAGTCGATGTGTGGGGAATTAAATATATAATCGTATCGTCAAGTAAAGAGACGATAAGTCTTTGGAAGTCGTATATATATCCCATTACTATCTATGGAAGTCGTATCGTCAAGTAAAGAGACGATAAGTCTTCGGAAAAGGTAATCACCATGAATCGTTGTGGAAACGTAATGATTTTGAAAAAGCGATTAAGAAAGACACGTACATATAGAAGTTATGAGGGAGATATTACATGGGGCATTTTTATTGGTTAGGATTTTGGTTTACTAACGTGGCTTGTTATAATTAGTTGATTATTTGCCTAAATATTTTAGCTGATGTGGCAGCTTTAAGAAGCCAGTAAATCAGTCCCACATCGGTTGGTTAAGAGCATCTGCACCGGAGACACGGTTGATGGGTGTTTTCCGCTTTAATTTTTTTTTTTTTTTAAAAATTGATTTTTTATTGTCGCGATGAATCACGCCGCGACACGTCATCACTTTTGGAAAGACACAGGGTCTTGCGGAAGACACAATTTTGCTCGGGTCTTTACTGTTTTGCTGAGATTTAATATTTTTTAATTGTAAGACACTCAATTATTTGTGCGATGGAAATGGTCATAAGACTTTTCTCTTGTTTATATATCAAGAGAAATTCAAAGATGTTTGCTGATGATGATATGATCTGGTATCTAAACTCAGGTGAGTATATGATGATCAAAATCTCAACAGAGTTCAGATAACATGGCATATCATCATCTGTTTTCAGCGTGGCAGGTTGCTTTGACCCAATTCGTTATTTTTATAGAGTTTTTCAACTCCGATTCAACTGCATAAATTTAGGTTTCTTTATTTGAGCCTCTGTTCTTCGTGTCCGCCATGAATGACCATTTATTTGCTTCATGAAAGTTGCAGTGTTAGAGGCGTGTTTTTGTGTATGTGTTAGAGAAAAAAATATTGGATTCATCGTCCTTGGTGCTCTTATTGCAGTTGTAGGTATGGGGAAGGATGTAGATTTCTTCATCCACAGCCGAATAATCCTTTTGGGTTTGGTACACAATCCAGAGATCAGCAACCACAACAACAACCACTACAGCAACAGAAGAGTTCTAATCCTTTTGGATTTGGTGTACAAGGCGGTTCCAACAGACCAAATCAATTCCAGGTTCTGTTGGTTTTCCTCTTTTAAGTATTGTTTTTTTGATAAAATGTGCCGCCTCTCATTGAAGAAAAGAAAGCGTCTTGGTCTTGAATCAATGGTGACATGGTGATGCTTTTTGCAAGTCAGCCTTTTGAGAATAAATGGCAACGACTTCCACACCTAGTGCTGGTGGTGCTTCTGCACATCAGACTGGTAAACAGACGCAACAGGCAGACCATTAGTGAGTAAATATATATGATTTCTCTCATCCATTTTAGCTCATTTTTCTTTGGAAATTTACTGTATCTGTCTTGGTTACTTTGCAAAGATGCACAGATCCTGCTGCGTGTAAGCGGGTAATGCAAGACGATTATAAGAATGAGAGACCCATGTGGAAGCTCACATGCTACGCTCACTGGAAATAGTATGTATTGCTTCATCATTACATCCTTTGATCTTTACTCATTCTATATAACGTTTTCTGATCTTCCTTTTTTTTTTCTTTTCTAGCCTTGCTTGATATAAATTGAAGCTCAGTTCTGACAAGGTAGTCTTTTTCAGTGCATTTGATTTGTATGGGCCCTCTCAGTTCTGATTTAATACTAACTAGATTCTACACCCGTGCGTCCGCACGGAAATTTTTTATTTTTAAATCAAAATTTGTAATATAATTTGCGTTTATTTTTGTGTTTAGGTATAATTTGTTGTATATTTATTTTTTTGTCATATGAGACACATAATTATTTTGGTGTTTAGATATAATTTGTTTTTGCTAATCCAACCTAGTTAGGGAGTTCAATATGAAAAGTAACGGGAGTTCATTATGTTGACATAACCGTTTTCTAATCCGCCCTAGAACGGGGGTAAGTTTTAATTTTTATTTTATATGTTTAGTTCTATTTTTTTGGACAAAATGTATTTTGTGTATGTAAAAGTTTGAGATATGTTAACAGTTTTATTTT
The DNA here is from genome assembly GCA_002933935.1 of Eutrema yunnanense. NCBI lineage: Eukaryota > Viridiplantae > Streptophyta > Magnoliopsida > Brassicales > Brassicaceae > Eutrema > Eutrema yunnanense. The sequence goes on from PKML01032285.1 coordinate 178,253, forward strand.
TGGCTGTAGAATATATTATATATTTTTCTAAAATTTTAATCCACAATGAGGGCATGCGGACATTTTTTTTTTTTTTTTTTGTTTTCTATTTTGTATGGAAAAATATNNTATTTTGGTTCTGAAATTTGATGTTTATTCAACAGAAATTCAGAAAGTATCTCACAATTTATTTATAATTTTTCCAGCTTTGTTAATAACTGGAAAATTATTTTTAAAGATCTTAGACAATTTATTCTAATTATATAAATTGTTTAAATGTGTGATTGCACTTAATCTGATTATATTCTGAATTTTTTGGAATTTATTAATACTAATTTTTTCTTAATTTAATCATTGCAATTCATTTTTGGGTTAGTGTACTAATCGGTCTTGTTTCTCTTGAACATAATCGATATCAAGTACGACTATCACCGAGTTGACATTGTGAATCAAATATGTATATGTGACTATACATTAATGTTTCCAATTCGTCTTAAGAGGCTACACCATGTGTATGCATAAGAATGCATAAGAGGAGATACTAAAACCACCCACACGCGTGCGCCACCGCCGCCGGGTTGGTCACGGGTAAATGTGGGCTCAGGCCCAACCCCACTAAAGGCTATTCAAGTCTGAAAAATGATTTCCGCGAAGGCCATTTGCGAGTTTCGCGAAACGTTTTTTCAAAACAGATCTAAACGATCTCAAACGATTTACGCGAAGGCCATTGGCGAGTTTCGCGAAACGTTTTTCAAAACAGATCTAAACGATCTCAAACGATTTACGCGAAGGCCATTGGCGAGTTTCGCGAAACGTTTTCAAACATATCAAAACGATCTCAAACGATTTACGCGAAGGTCATTGGCGAGTTTCGCGAAACGTTTTCAAACAGATCAAAACGATCTCAAACGATTTACGGGAACGTTTTATAGCGACTTCCCTAAACGTTTAAAAGTGATTTTCGGAACGCTTTCTAGCGATATCCGGTTAAACCGATTCCTTGTTTTCTGGTTTGGTTTTGAAATTTGTTGGTTTAGTCACCAACTTTAATTGCAAGCAATTATTGCATAAGTTTTTTTTGACTAGGTGATTTAATTTAATTAATTAAAATCATCAATGCAATTAATCTTTGCATTCAATTGAATTAAATTGGATTTCTGAATTTAATTAATTCTGAAAATTTAGATTTAATTAATTGTTAATAAATTATTCTTTATGTTTAATTTATTTACTTTCTATTGAACTTGTAATATTCTTTGGTATATATTGGTTCATGTTTGTTTGCAAGCGAATCGAAATATATGACCAAAATGAGAACGTTAACAAAAACGTTTGAGATGGCAACATGTATGGTGAGTCGACAACCCACATTGGGAATGGTCTGCCACCTATGGCCTTGTCTGCTATATGGACTGGAATTCTGATGTTTATCTGAATGTTCAGATCCTATTTAGCGGTGGAGGTGTTATGGTTACAAGTCTCATGAGTCGACGCACCAAATTCAGTTTGGTAGTGGTCTACCACATGTGACTGTGCCAAATTCTGATTTTTATCAGATTGTCACGTTAGTGCCTAGTGTGGTAAACGCATGACTAATGCTAGACTAGTTCGATGGAACTTGATTCATAATATGGTAGCGGAAGATGTTTATCTCTCTGACCATGCTAAAACTAGAGAAGTAACTCAAGGAGGATAGCCTATGCTTTCTCTTGAGAATACTAATGTAATAACTCTAGTCAGCGTTGAATCTTGTACCATAAGAACGTTTTGTGCCAAAAAAAAAAAAATTTGATCAAATCCGCCTGATCAAACAACTATATAAGTCTACAGTGTGTTGAATACTTCTAAGGAATTTCTTGAATTTTCTTAATAAGAAGTACAAGGCTAAGAACGCATGTTCTAAGAAATTCGCCATGACGAAATTTCTAGACTTTAAATTGGTGGACTTTAAAGTCCATAATGGAAAAAATCAAACAACTGTGATTCCTGTCGCATGAGATAATGGCTGAAGGGATGTCAATTTCTTTGACATACCAGCTTTGTTGTTTATTTGAGAAATTTCCATTAGCTTGGAAAGATTTCAAAAATTATCTCTTGCATAAGCGAAAGGCTGAGAGCCTTGAAGACTTAATTGTCAGGCAGCAGATTGAATCTACAAACTGCAAAGCATAATGTGTTCACAATTGTGATCATAGTGTGAAAGTGGTTGGGCACAAAAACAAGGGGAAATATAACGTTTCTTCGAAAGCTTCCACTAGCTTCAAAAAGCAACATGTTTAAAAGAAGTTCAATGGAAAATGTCACAAAGAGTGACATAAAAGGTCACAATGCTGACACATGTCGTAGCAATGCTAATGAATGTCGTAGCAAGATTGATCACGCAAAAACAATGGGATGTCCCAGACCAATCTAACTAAAATTGACATGTGTAGTGTAATTTCTACAGTCAATATGGTCGGGAATAACCAAATTAAATGGTGGCATTACACTGCTAACACAATGATATCTATTATGATTGATGTGTGTACTTGCTAAGAAGCAAGAATATGACTTTGAAAAATTCAAAGCATACAAGATGGTAATTAAAAACCAAATTGAGAAAACTATAAAAATAGTAATACGTGATAAAAAGAGGCGAGTTTGATGAACATTAAATGCGTTCTTTAGAGAACATGCCATTATTCGTAAAAAAAAAAAAACTGCTCCTTGATCACTTGATTCTAATGGAGTTGCAGAATTTAAAAAAAAAAATGTGGGGGGAAGCGTTGCTGAGTTATCTCAAGAAATGTGGGGGGAAGCGTTGCTTACCACATAGAGTTATTGGCAAGACGCCTTATGAACTTTTGGAGAATTAAAGTACATTCATACAAATACCTGAAAGTGTGGGGGGTGCCTGACAAAAGTCGCAGTGCCACCTCCTAAAAGATCACAATCGGACCTAAAATGGTGGATTGTATCTTCATCGGATATATACACACAACAGTGCTTCTCGGTTTCTGGTTCATAAATCAGACGTACCGGATATCCATGTTAATTTAACCACGGAGAAAAGAAATGCATATTTCTTTGAGCTCGTATTTCCGTGTAAGGATAAAAATCAGATGCAAAAAAAAATATATATATATGCAAGCTCCTCTGTAAATGAAGCAATTACTTCTGGCACATCGTGAGATGATGTAGAAGAAGATGCAAATCTTTTGGTACATATTTTTTTTAAACGGTCTTTCTCAGAGAGAATGCACCGTAAACTTTCATTAAAGCCATGTCTACACCAGACAAACCTTCGTGGAAGGAAAACGTCATTAGTGATATCGACTCTATTATGAATACCATATTTGGGAGATAATCAATATGTCACAAGGGCTTAAAGTCCGAGGGTGTAAATAGATTTTCAAAATTGAAAAATCGATGGCTTAGTCGAAAAGACACAAAGTCTATTGACTTGTAAAGTCTCTATTTGGGCTTACAAAAGCTCTGAAACAGTATCATGAGATATTTGACATTGTTAAATAATTTTAGCATCAATGAATGTAATAAGTTCATATACATCAAAAATATTCCGCACGGATACATTTTGCTCTGTTTGTAAGTAAATTACATGGTCGAACACACTTAGTTTGTTCTAATGTGAGATTTGACATGTAAATACATGGGTCGAATGGATGTGATTCTAGAGATTAAGATCACTAGATATTCCAAATGAATAATCACTTCTAGATCTCATTATGCTAAAATGATACTTGAGAGATTCAAAATCTACTTAAGTGTGATCGGAAGTCTGAAGTACTTAACCGATAGTTCCATACTCTATATGGCGGACTCAGACCATGTACTAAGTCGCTACACGAGTAATCCATGTTGTAAATACTGGAAAGCTATAACTAGAGTATTAAGCTACTTGCGATATACTAAAAGTTATGAATTGCTTTATGGTAAAGATCTAATAGTTTTGGAATGATCCAATTATGTTAATTGGTTATCGGCTTCCAGAAACTAATAATCCACAAGTGGATATGTCTTTACGCATTATGGTGCAACAACATCATGGAAATCTCCAACCAAAGATCAGAGTGATCATGGAACCTCATCATATAGCTTTAAGCTAAGGAAGTTGAGTGGTTTCAAAACTTGGTGGAAAATATCATGATGTGGGAAAAAAAAAAAACTAGTGCTAGCATTACGTGTACACTGTGATCGTCAATTGACTATAGCTCGAGCACTGAGTTTTTTGTATAATGGTTAGTCATGTCTTTAAAAAAGATGACATAACCATTAGACAATTGATCTCAAATGGTGTAATCTCGATAGATTATATCCAATTCGATGACAACCTAGGATCCACTTATTAAAGGTGTGTCACGAGATCATATTGTAAAATCATCAAAAAGGGAATGGGTTTAAAGCCTATAACTTAAAGATGATGTTTGATGGAAACCCCACCTACGTGACTGGAGATCCCAAGATGTAAGGTTCAAAGGGACAACTAAATCAAACAAAATCTAATAAAAGCACTGAAAGACTTCTCGTCTCTACTCAGTTCCCAAGATGATAAACAGTGCTTACATATATTTACTTACTGTATGTATAAAAGGATAAGCATAGCTTTTAATGATGAGACCATAGCTTTGACATATCAATGGAGTATTAAAGATACTTCTTAAAACAAAGACTACTGGCAAATCACCTAGTGAGTGTGAAATGGGGCCGTTTCTAGGAGAATGAAGGTCAGACTATACTCTCCAAGTTCACTCATGATTAACCATGCATGTTCACGGCCAAAATGAACACAATAGAGAACCTAATTCTGTGAGAATATGAAGCTGGGTTATAGTTGTTGTCTCGGTTTACATCAAAGCCCGGGGGGTTCAAGACATCATGTTCACCTCCTGGACGAGTAAATCCAATAGCTATTAACAATGATTGGTTCAAGGCTGAAAAATGCTACCAACTCATATACAGTGGATTTTTCGTTTGTACTTTCAAAAGTCCTTCTTTCGAGTCGTCTTATGTTTAGAGTCATTTCTATTCATGTGGGGGATTGTTGGAACTCGGTTTTGACGAAGTGGCGTTGACCACTTTTCCGATGGATTTTCCGGCGGAGACGTCTGTCGGAATGACCGGATTTTGGGCACGATGAAATCGCTTAGTTTTTTTTTTGGTAACTATGTTGGGTTAGTTGAACATTATGTGTAACCGTATCTAATTTGTGAACTAACAACAAAACTAGAGTTATTAAACGGTGCATATTATAGTTGTGTTTTCAAGATTATATGTTTTGCGGGTTAACCCGAATATTATTTTAGTCAAATGCAACACGGCTTAACTAGATAAATTATTACGAATTGACAACTTTATCTATAATCTTTAGTTAGTCATATTATAAAATTCAGATATATTAAAGCATTTTTAAAAATCTCAAAATAATTTTTTTAAAAAAAAATTACTTCACGCTATAATTAGCGTGGGTTAAGTTCTAATAGTATTGATTTAGCAGTAAAAAACAAAACTCCGTGAGCACAAACAAAAACATACTTCTTAGGCATGGGCATTCGGGTCCACGGGTCGGGTTCTCGGTCCTCGGGTAACCGAAGTCGGAGAAGATAGGAACCAAAAGGGACCTGACAAAAATTCGGTTCGGTTCGGGTCTTGTCGGGTTTGGGTCGGTTTTAGGATTTTAAATGAAACCCGGTATAGAACCGGAAAAAGAACCGGGTCGGTTCGAGTCGGTTTTGAACCCAAATAACCTTAATTACCCGAAATAACCCGAAATAAATGTACCTGAATAACCCGAAAACCCGAAAAACCCAAATTAAATGTACTTGAATAATCTGAAATAATACGAAATAACCCGAAAATACCCGAATATATATACAAATTATATTTTTCAGTGTAATTTTTTGGGTATCCGATCGGATATCGGATAAAACCAGAACCGACCCAAGAACCGAATATAATTTAGGACAAAACCGTTAGGGTTTTAGGAGAAAACCGAAACCGACCCGAACCCGATTTTTCGGGTCGGTTCGGTTCGGATTTTTCGGGTCCGGATTATATGCCCATGCCTAATACTTCTATTGCTTCGGTTCGGATTTTTCGGGTCCGGATTATATGCCCAGACCTAATACTTCTATTGCTTCGTTAAACAGTTGACTGGGCTATTTCTTTCACACTTTATTTACTCAGATAAAAAGCCCAATAACTAGTGTCCCGCGACTTTGTTTCTCCTAATTGGTACGATTTCGATGTTTTCAGATTTAATTCTTCTTCTTCACTTGCTAAATTTCAAAAATCAAAAGAGATTATTTTTCTCTTTCTGATTTTGTAAATATTTTTTACATTTCATAATTTGAATTAATTCAAAATTCTAATATCGCGTTTGGTACATATTAAAAATTAATAATTATGGAATAAATAAGGTGAAGTATATTATTTTGTTTGAATTTGATTGGTTGTATCTTTTAAATAATGTGTAAAAAAACTGAAATATATTATTTGTTTTAATTTGATTGAATGTACGTTTAAAATGATGTGTCAGCTTCGATGTAAAAACACCAAAAAAAACCCTGTGAACACAAACAAAAACATACTTCTATTGCTTCGTTAAACAGTTGGCTGGGCTATTTCTTGCATTTCACACTTTATTTAATCCAACAGATAGATCAAGTGTTTGCCTTTCAAACTTCAAATGAAAAGAAGATGTTGTATTTGGGCACAGAAGTAGCCCTTTGAGTTCTATGAAACTTCAGCTGTCATATGTTCTTAAGCAGACCTGCAGACCCTAACCCAACCCAAAGGTGACAATTTTAGATTGAGCTCACTGTCTCTTTGTTATTGCAAGTCACTAGTGTGTTCTAGAGTTTGATGTGAATGTAAAATAAGACACTGCATCACAGTTCATGTTCAGACATTCGCATAGACCATGATCATGTTCAACTTTCTGAGCAAATCTGATAAAGAGAGCCCTAGAAAATGATCTCAGGCAGCTAGCTAATCAACACAACATTTGCACAGCAACAAGAAGAACAAGTTAGACCAATCATTATGTTCACGTCATAACTTGATTAGATTTTAGATAATCACCATCCGTGGCAAAAAAAGGCACATCCTTTCTTTCATTTGCAACAACTATTCAATGCGCATTGTAACAGAAATACAAGAATCAATGGATCAATATTGCCATGTTTCCAATTCTATATGACTATCCATCAAATTCATGTCAAACTCAATATATTTTGACAAGTTAAAAGGTTTCTCTTTCAGATTTCTACTCTTATATAGCATTGATCTGAGATCGGAATCAATGATCACATAAGAAAAACCAGATTCCAGTTTCCTTGTCAGTTTCTACAACTTTCCAGGCAATTTATAAAAAAAGACCAAGGCATAATCAAGAAGAAATGTAATTTAAGAGGCTAAGCATTCGATTTTCGATTGAATAGAAAATACAAACGTAAAGAGAAAGCTGGAGAGACATGGATTTTGTCATTTCTTCTTCCCTTTTCCAGGACCCTTAGTTTTCTTGGTAGGCATGATGATTTCTCCTTTGAGCACCGGAATCTCCATGATCTCAGAGAGTCCGGCGAACCTCTTACGGAACTTCTCGACTTGATCGGCGTCGACCATCATAGCCGAGCGATTCCCGAGGTAAAACGGATGGTTACCAGACCAAACATCAACGACGTACTCTTTCTTAGTCCCTCCGGTAGTCATCACCAGCTCTCCATTGCAGTAAACCTTGGCGTCCTCGTGAAACTCAGGGTGCAATTCCTTCTTCCTGCACGTTACTTGAACCCTTCCCATTGCCTTTTCCCCTCCTCTCGCTGCCGCCATAACCGGCTATTCGGAAACCCCCACAAAATTTAGTGATTTCGAGGGAGAAACAGACGAAGAAGAAGAAGAAGAGCAATTTCGAGAATACCTTTCTAGTTACCAGAGAAGGAACACGCGGATTTATCTGGAGAAACGAATTAAGAAGAGAAACCGCCATTTTTCGCTTCGGCTGCTACTATCTTTTTTCTCTTTTCCTGGTGTAGAAGCTCTTGGTTGGATCTTAACAATGGATAAGAATGACGATGACGCGGATTTACGTTTACAGCCCTACACGCTTGGGTGTATCTTGAGCCAGCGCAAAGTTATGAGGGTAAAAAGGTCATTTACACAGAGACCGAATTTTGAAAAAGTCCCACATCGGGTGTTATAATATTTTTCATGTTGTTTTTAGGGTTGATTACTATAGTAACTTTTATTTCTAGTATTATTATTAGTTTGACATACATTTATTTTTATTATTAGACTAACCTAATTTTTTTCATATTATCCAGCGTGCCCTTATGGCATTTGTTGAGAAAAAAATAATTACAAAACTGCCATTACTATTCATTTGCCACGTAGGCAGAAATTGATTGAACAAGTCTACCGTTCTTTGACGGTAGACTTCTTGTTTGATGTTGGTCAACTCAAATTTTGGTCCGTAGATTTGTTTGATGGATGGTAGATTTGTTTGAAAGTTGGTAGATTTATAAAATTTTGGTAGACTTATTTTGGTTTACGACGCGGTAGATATATTTATTTTTGGTAGATATATTGTCAATGATGGTAGATTTGTTTATGAGTTGGTAGACTTTACGACCAACCCATTGACTTTTGACTTTTTTGGTAGATTTATCAACAATGGTGGTAGATTAATATTACAAAACGGTAGACTTATTTACTGTGGTAGTAGATTTAATCAAAGTGAATTATTTTTTCGTTACGGTAGATTTGTTGCTTTGACGGTAGATTTGTATTGCCAACGGTAGATTTTTATTGCGTTGGTAGATTTATATATAATAGCGGTAGATTTAAAACTGTGTAAAATCTTGGTTACTTTGTTTTGTAATAGTGGTAGATTTAATATTAGTGACAGTAGATTTAAAAAAATTGGTAGATTTGTTTGTTATGGTGGTAGATATAAAAACGTCTAACATCTCATTAACTATGGTGGTAGATTTAATATTAATGACGGTAGATTTAAAATTATTTGGTAGGTTTATTTATAATGGCGGTAGATTTAATAATTGTTTTGGTATTTACTCAGATAACCTTCAGTTGGTAGATTTATTTGTAATGTTATGGTAGATTTTTTTTTACGGTAGATTTATATACGTTGTTTGGTGGTAAACATTTGACTTTTTCCAGAATGAAAAATGACGTTTTTGCCCTACACTAAATCTCAGATTTACGAAAGAACCAGACACCCAAATATGCTAAGTATGAGAATTTTTTAGTGTTTGATGGTAGATTTATTGTAATGATGGTAGATTTATTTTGTTAAATAATTTTTTATGGGGTTAACGTTTCATTTCATCTAGCGCATGGGGAGCCGCCTTTAGCCGTGTCGTTGCCTTGGCCGAAGACGTTGGCTCCGGGAAGCAGATCTGGTGGAACACGGCGGTGGAGCGGTTGGGAACAACGCCGGAGATGCACTCACAAATCACTGAAATTCGTTGGCGAAGGAGAGAGATTATGTGTTTGGTTTTGCTACACTTATTGTGGTTTTGGTTAAGGTTCCATGAATAGTTGTTTACGTTTCTTTCAAACTATTGGTATTGCTAATGTTATGTATGAAAGTAGTATATTCAAGTATTGTGATAATAAACACCATATAGAATTTGTAAGTTATAATTATATGTGGTTCATGTGTTTTTGTTTTAAATCTCACTAATTTTGGTTATACATACTAAACAAATATTAAAGTAAATAAAGTTACCGATTTCGTCAAACACATTTGAAAATCATCGTGGACTGTCTTATAATAATCAATTCAAAAACAAATATACCATCATTTAGAATTCAATTATCATTTGTACAAATTCAAAAACAAATCTACCAAATCGAAATCTCCCATTAATTATACTCGTAGAAGAATACGTTGAATCAAAGACGGAAATGTCGCCGGAGACTCGGCCGCCGTCGTGAAACGCAGGAACCTGTCGGAGATAACATCAATTTAACACTATCAATTGAAAATAGACCAAATGCAACAAGTCTGCCATAACGTTTTAAACAAGTCTACGAGAACATTTTAAACAAGTCTACCAGAATGTTTAACAAGTTTACCAGAACGTTAAACAAGTCTACCAGAACGTTTTAAATAAGTTTACCACTACGTATTAAACAAGTCTACCACTATTAAGGGAATTTCGTTGCCGGAATCAATGACCGTGAGGAACGTCGGAGTCGGAGTATATCTCGCCGGAGAAGACGAGAGGTTACGAACGTTTTAAACAAGTATACCAGAAAGTTTTAAAATAGTCTACCAGAACGTTTTAAATAAGTCTACCAGAACAGATTAAACAAGTCTACCGTAACGTTTTAAACAAGTCTACCGTAACGGATTAAACAAGTCTACCATAATGGATTAAACAAGTCTACCAAAACGATTTAAACAAGTCAAGCAGAACGTTTTAAATAAGTCTACCACTATTAGCGAAATTTCGTCGAAGAAGTGGTGTGCATACCTCACGAAGCCGTATATCAACAAAAAAACGAGGGTTTTTTTCTTCTTTCACTTGGAACTCGCGTCGCCCCTCCGTATGTCGCCTAAAGAACGACCAAACGACGCCGGATCTTGTCTCCCTCGGAAGGAACTCGCCGAAGAAGATGAAAAAACTCATGAGAAAAAAAAGTTCCTCACCTACTCGTCGCCGGAATCAATGGCCGTGAGGCTGGAACGCCGGATTCGGAGTATATCT
>PKML01032285.1:196046-266375 GCA_002933935.1 Eutrema yunnanense
TTTTTTTTTTTTTTTTAAGAACCCCATATCATGCTATGGGGTTCTAGCATTGCACAACCAAAAAATGAGGGTCTCTTACCCAAGTTTCTTAACCCACTTTAATATTAAACAAATGGTTAAGAAACCCATTTGGGTCTCTTGCGTTAATCATGCCCTAAGGGTGTGAAAATAATTGGCAATATGACAAAACTTTTCAAACCAATGAAAACGCTGTAGCGCGCGGGTGTGGAGAGGTCGATATTACCCTTCTCGTAAGTGCCACATAAGCCTTTGTTTTAGCGATATAAATAGCAACTAGATTACTCAAATCTAGCTGAGATCTTGTAGGTAACTATTTATATTCATGCATGTAGGACTACAGGGAAGAAACATAATTTACAACTGAACTAATATAATATGTGAGAGATCAACTATAAAGAAGGGGAGGGTGTAAAAGCAGGCCTTTCCAAGGCAAGTATAGTGGGAATTGCTAAACACATGCATACGTATAAAGTTGATTTAGGTGAAATAGTCATTGGTTATGCTTTAGATTACCAAAATGTTTTTCAGTTACAGTTTCTCTTTTGTTCTATTCAATTGGTGTAGTTTTTATCCATTGGTCTTCTCTTATGTATACTTTTAAAATGTTCAATTAGGTCCCAACTTCCAACAGCATTTTATATGACGAGTTAGGCTCCGAAGGAACAACCTCTAAAACAACAGAACACATACAAATAAAGATAAAGAAAAAGCAAACTATCTGTCTTATAATTAAGGGGATACACTCAAATTTATAATTATGGCACACAACCACATGGAGTTCTGTAATCATTTGTTGCAACTGGATAATGAACCTCCCGAAAAGTTTGATTATTTTATAAATTATATTCCAGAACATACCAATATATGTGTCAATGTGACATTAGAACAGGTAATTATTTCAAGCCGTTTGGAATCCGAGGATAAAAATAAAATATGTAAAGACATGACTTTTTTTTCTTTCTAATGTCAGCTTTCTATAAATTTTTGTTTTATTCGTGCAAGTAATTAATATATCAATTTAGCACTTTAATCAAAGTAATATAGTTGGTATAATGTCATTCGTTGGTCCTTTGAAACATCCCTTGGTTTCCTAATGAATAATGTTTAATAAGAGATTGTTTACCTCATTTTGGCTGATAATTTTAAGTATACTTCTAATTCGTTTCATTATTATGTTTTTGAGATGTTTAAAGTTGATCCTAAATATTTATGTTTTTCTATAAATATTTACTTTATTTTGGCCCTAAAAAATATTGGGTTCAAACTTAAATATTCAAAAAAAATCGGGCCATTCGAGCCAAGTCCAATCGGGACTTTCGGGCCAAGTCCAATCGGACTAGTGGGTTTTTCGGGGTTAGTCCGACCGAAAAAATCCAAAAAACTTGAAAAGCCATATAGTTATGTTCGAGCCGGATCAGGCTTTATAATATAGATACGATTTTTTTTTCCGGGACATACTCAAATATATGAGAGCTTTACGGATTTTGGGTAGGATTAACCCGATTGACATCCCTATGACTGATCGACTAAAAGTGAATTAGCTAATTATTATTTTTAATAGATCGTCAACAAAAAATATATTGGGTTCAGAATCAGTGAAACAACAGTATTATATCGGGGACTTATATACACTAAGTATAATAAAGAAACAAACAAGAGTTGTGACTTTTTGCTAATTACTTATGAAACAAAAGAAGTGGTGAAGAAGAGACCCAAATAGCTCCAAACTATACATATGAATAAAATTAAACTAAAAAGCAGAAATTTTTATATACAATAAGATCATAAGATTGCAAGTTACAAGATAGATTTGATTAGGTAGCTATGTATTAAGTTTATAATATCATGGAAAGTGCAACCACAAGCATTGGAGGAACATTTTTATTATACGAACCAGACTATATATATATATGAGGGGATCATATATATATTGTTATCCAATTTAAGAGTTTATATTTAAAATATCACACGATGTAATGCTTATTTGTTAAAACAAGAAGCAAGCAGCGAATTAAAAAAAGTCACCGGCTCGTAAAATGGTCTTCCGAGTTATTTGTGTTTTGAGATTTTTGCCCCTATAATATTTGCAAATTAGCTTTTGCCTTTCATACTTGAGTCCCACATCGGTACTGTAGAAGCGTTTTCTCTTGTTTATATAACAAGAGAACTTCTACTTAGTTCGCCGGTGATGATAAAAAGGACCTGGTATCTGAACTCGTCGGGGTTATGATGATACATAACCCTAAAGAATCTGACGGCACTAGGTTGTCCCTCCCCCCACCGTCCCTCCCAACCCCCTCAGGCTTGCTTAGGCGAGATTAACGCTTGCTTAAGCAAGCCTGCCTTTTTTTTTTTTCTGCTCTTCGTTTCCGCCATGAATGACCATTTATTTGCTTCGGGAAATTTGCAGTGTTAGAGGCGTGTATCTGTGTATGTGTTAGAGAACAAAATGTTGGATTCATCGTCCTTGGTGCTCTTATTGCAGTTGTAGGTATGGGGAAGGATGTAGATTTCTTCATCCACAGCCGAATAATCCTTTTGGGTTTCGTACACAATCCAGAGATCAGCAACCACTACAGCAACACAAGAGTTCTAATCCGGTGTACAAGGCGGTTCCAACAGACCAAATCAATTCCAGGTTCTGTTGGTTTTCCTCTTTTAAGTATTGTTTTTTTGATACAATGTGCCGCCTCTCATTGAAGATAAGAAAGCGTCTTGCTCTTGAATCAATGGTGACATGGTGGTGCCTTTTGAGAATAAATGGCAACGAACTCCTTCCACACCTAGTCCTGGTGGTGCTTCTGCACAGCAGACTGGTAAACAGACGCAACAGGCAGACTGTGTATGTGTAGAGAACTAAATATTGGATTCATCGTCCTTGTTGCTGTTCTTGCAGTTGTAGGTATGGGGAAGGATGTAGATTTCTTCATCCACAGCTGAATAATCCCTTTGGGTTTGGTACACAATCCAGAGATCAGCAACCACAACAGCAACAGAAGAGTTCTAACCCTTTTGGATTTGGTGTACAAGGCGGTTCCAACACACCAGATCAGTTCCAGGTTCTGTTGGTTTTCCCTCTTTTAAGATTTAAGTATTGGTTTTTTTAATAAAATGTGCCGCCTCTCATTGAAGAAAAGAAAGCGTCTTGCTCTTGAATCAATGGTGACATGGTGATGCTTTTGCAACTCAGCCTTTTGAGAATAAATGGCAACGAACTCCTTCCACACCTAGTCCTGGTGGTGCTTCTGCACAGCAGACTGGTAAACAGACGCAACAGGCAGACCATAAGTGAGTAAATATATATGATTTCTCTCATCCATTTTAGCTCTTTGTTTCTTTGTAAAATTTACTGTTTCTGTCTTGGTTACTTTGCAAAGATGCACAGATCCTGCTGCGTGTAAGCGGGTAATGCAAGACGATTATAAGAACGAGAGACCCATGTGGAAGCTCACATGCTACGCTCACTGGAAATAGTATGTATTGCTTCATCATTACATCCTTTGATCTTTACTCATTCTATATAACGTTTTCTGATCTTCTGTATCTTCCGTTTTTTTTCTTTCTAGCTTTCCTTGTGACGTTACTGGTGATATCAGCTACGAAGAGTTACGTGCGATTGCATATGAAGAAGCTAAACGAGGACTGCCTCTACAGTCTATTGTGAGATTGACTTTTCTTAATGTGTTTTATACTCTTCACAATCACGTCCTTTCCACATTCTAGTTTTTCTCATAAGACATAAGTTGATTTTCATCTTTTGCTGGCTTATCAACGATGCATTATATAGGTTGAGAGGGAGAGGAATTTGCAGAATTCCAAAATAGCTGAGTTTGAAAACTTTCTACGGAATCCTTACACAGGCTCTGTTACCACCAATCAAAGCCCGTTTGCTGCAGCCACTCCTAGTATCTTCCCACCAGCTAATCAGATAAATTCCCCTCCAGCGTTCTCGGGCTTCAATCAACAACCTGCATTCCCCAATACCAATCCTGGTGGAGTTAGGTATCAACTTTTGTAGGCTTTCTCCATTTTCTACATCCTTTTAGTTTGTGTTGCCTTCTTTAACTTTCGGTTTCCATCTTTCTCTGTGGTCAACTATTCCTCCACATAGTTCATCTGGACCTCCGAATCCCTTTGAACGCTTTAATCAACAACCAAATGCTTTCAGCATCAACACGCCTCAACCTGTTCCTTCAGGTACAAGGTTTAAAGTTAAAAATTTGCTCAGAGGCTGAGACTCCATCATCTTAAACCTCTTTTGCAAAACAAAAAAAATGATCACAGGTCCCTCTGGTTTCCAGAGTCAACCATCAGTAACATTCAAACCAGCATCGTTTGGACTTGGACCAGGAATCGCGACAGGTCCATCTGGTTTCCAGAGTCAACCATCAGTAACATTCAAACCAGCATCGTTTGGACCTGGACCAGGACTCGCCACAGCTCCACAAAAAAGTAACATCTTTCCTTCAATAACTCCAATGCCGGCTCCTAACATTTCCCTGAATAATCAGACCGCATTCAACTTCAATTCCCCTCTTGCATCTTTCACTGCGCCTGTTATAGACACAACAAATACATCTTCCGGGTAAGTGCTCGTACTATTTCCAGATTTAAGTAGATCATCAAAACATGCTATAATGTTTCAACGTTTCTTACTTGAATCATGTGCGAAACCTTGCAGAACCGAGCTGCAAGCAGAAAGTTGGGTGTATATGGTCATGGTATACTTGGAAATCTTATTATATCTCTTTCTTTTCCGTTGGTTGGATTGACTTCTTATTGTTGTAGGAAAATTCTGTCATTACTTGTAATGTGAACTTGGGTGTATATGGTCAAGGAATGTTGACACTCACCACCGGTCCTGGGGTTGCAATTAAAGGCCAGAGACTTTCCCTATCTCAGTTTTACAACATAACTGTAAGAAATTATTGCTTTAAAATGAATATAACATCCAACTTCTGTTGATCATGTTTATGTCTGTCTATTAAAAACATTTTACTTAGACATAGTCATCGATTGAGTATGCAAAACTCTGTTTTAACAGTTCCTCAATTTTGCAGGTTGGACCAGGTTCTATACTTGAAGCACCACTTGACGATGAGGAAAGCAAAAATGCGTGAGTATGATGACTTCCTATACGCTTACATTGTTTTTTTGTGAGGGTGATTAGTGCTAAACTGTGGGCGTATTTTGAGTCTAGAAAAACAACATTTTAGATGATGTTGAAATTGAAAAAGAGTGAAATACCAAAATGTGGGCATATTTAAGAGGCTTACTTCAGACTTGATGGAACAAAACATATAAACCCAACTAATAAAAGCCCAAGCCCAAGCCCAAGCCCAAGCCCAAGCCCAAGCCCAAGCCCAAGCCCAAGCCCAAGCCCAAGCCCAGATTATTGTTTTATAATACCTTCTTTCTTCCTCGGTCGGATCTCTAGGTTTAAGTATATAACCTATTGCTGCTCTCTACTCTTCCCGGCAAATAGGCCGTCACTGTTTTCATCTTCTCCATGGCCAGTTCTAGCAAGAAATCAGCTAATTTATTGGGTGGCTCTCTCTCTCTTATCTAGTGTTTAATACCCACTTACTTCGTTGTTGATTTTAACTTGCTCTTCTTTAGGTAAGCGAAAGCCGGAAGATTGTTTCGAGACCAAACCCATTCTGAAGAGACATAAGCAACAATCCGAGGACAAGGTATTGTCGGATTCTGCCCAATCCTCTTGTTCTTTGACAACAATTTTCTTTACACTGTGTTCTAATTGGCTACTCGTTAACAGTTGATAAATAACACAACTGTTGTCATAAAGTCGAAAGATGACTTATTCTGGGGATGTATCTACTTTTCGTTGTTATGCAATTTAAGTCTTTTTCTTAGTCGTGCTAACACACTTGGCTGTTGAATTCAGGAACCTGCCGTAAGAAAAAAGACGCTCTTTGTTGACCATCTCCCTTACGGAACTAAAATATCAGATATAATATCAGATATGTAAGTAGCACCTTTATTTCCTCTTTTGTTCTTGGAGCAAGTTTTCCATGACTAATATTTTATCCTCCATTTTTACAGCATCAATTTCTTCAAAGATGTTGGAGAAGTTGTTCGTGTTCAACTTATTGTTAACCACCGGGGCGACCATAGGTGCTGTGGCTTTGTTGAGTTTGCTTCAGCTAACGAAGCAAAGAAGGTGAGAGTAGTTTTGTAGTAATGATGAAAGAAAGTATTGAAGTAGTGAATATTTATGAAGAAAAATATACAAGTAGTTATTTGAAAGTACGAATATACTGATTAAATCTTTTATACTGTAGGTTCTTCAAAAGAAGAACGGTGAATATTTGCACGATCGTAAGATTTCTCTTGATGTGGCTATGACAGCTCCATACCCACCCAAGTAAATTGATTTTCCATGTTATGGAGATTTATTTATGTAACACTGGTTGTAAATTATTGCTAGAATTTTGATGCCATTACCGAAGACTAACTGCCATTTTTTTTGTTAATTAGGTATTGCATAGATCACAAGGTTTGGTAAGGGATTTAACTATTTGCATCTTGAGTTTGTTTATCAAGACATATTGGGCGAACTTTTTGGTATACATGGAGAGATCACTAGGGTTTTTGGTATTTCAGTTACGAAGACTACCTTCTGATAGAAGATGATTTGGAGACCAAACCGAATCTCTTTGGATTCTGTGGTAAGAAGATTACCTTCTCTGACGATGACTACCTTCCACAAGAAAGCCTTCCGATAGAACAAGATGAGTCACCACCTGATTTTGCTGAGGTACCTGTTCTTTTAACAGAACTGTTGCCACAAAGTCAAAAGATGACTTATTCTGGGGATGAATCTTTAGATGAGGCTACTTTTTGTTGTTATGCAATTTAAGTCCTTTTCTCCTTAGAGTTGTGCTAACACACTTGGCTGTTAAATTCAGGAAGTACTCTTTGTCGCCAATCTCTCTCCCCAAACTGAAATATTACATATGTAAGTAGCACCTTAAATTTCTACTTTCGTTCTCGGAGCAAGTTTATCATGACTGATATTTTATCCTCCACTTTTACAGCATCAAATTCTTCAATTATGTTGGAGAAGTTGTTAGTGTTCGACTTATTGTAAACCATGAGGGTAAGCATGTTGGCTATGGCTTTGTTGAGTTTGCTTGTGCTAAAGAAGCAAAGAAGGTGAGAGTAGTTTTGTAGTAATGATGAAAAAAGTATTAAAGTAATTTGAAAAGTAGTGTATACTTATGAGAAAGATATACAAGTAGTTATTTGAAAGTACGATAGCTGATTAAATCTTTTATACTGTAGGCACTGGAAAAGAACGGTGAATATTTGCACGATCACAAGATTTTTCTTGATGTGGCTAAGACAGCTCCAAACCCACCCAAGTAAATTGATTTTCCATGTTATGGAGATTTATTTATGTAACACTGGTTGTAACTTATTGCTAGAGTTTTGATGCCATTACAGAAGACTAACGCTATTATTTTTGTTAATTAGGTACAACCTTGCAGAGAAACTTTGGTAAGGGATTTAACTATTTGCCTCTTCCTCTTGTTATCAAGAGCACATTGGGTGAAGTTTTTTGTATACATGGAGAGATCACTAGGGTTTTTGATATTTCAGTTACGAAGACTACCTTCGACGAGGACTTGATGAAACTCCCAATTTTGCTAAGGTACCTGTTTTTACTATTTTTAAAATATGTCAGGCTCAGAAGAAACGCTTAGCGGTTAATAACAGAACTGTTGCCACAAAGTCAAAAGATGACTTATTCTGGGGATGAATCTTTAGATGCGGCTACTTTCTGTTGTTATGCTATTTAAGTCATTTTCTCCTTAGAGCCGTGCTAACACACTTGGCTGTTAAATTCAGGCAGTTGCCGTAAGAAAAAAGACGCTCTTTGTTGACCATCTCCCTTACGGAACTAAAATATCAGATATCATATCAAATATGTAAGTAGCACCTTTATTTCCTCTTTTGTTCTTGGAGCAAGTTTTCCATGACTATTTTATCCTTCATTTTTACAGCATCAATTTCTTCAAAGATGTTGGAGAAGTTGTTCATGTTCGGCTTATTGTAAACGACGAGGGCAACCATGTGGGCTGTGGCTTTGTTGAGTTTGCTTCTTCTAACGAAGCAAAGAAGGTGAGAGTAGTTCATAGTAATGATGAAAAGTCTTTAAGTAGTCATTTGAAAAGTAGTGTATACGTATGATGATGATAGATATACAGGTAGTTATTTGAATGTACAATTGCTGATTAAATCTTTAATACTGTAGGCGCTGGAAAAGAAGAACGGTAAATATTTGCACGATCGTATGATTGTTCTTAAAGTGGCTAAGATAGCTCCTCCACCCAAGTAAATTGATTTTCCATATTATGGAGATTTGTTTATGTAACACTGGTTGTAACTTATTGCTAGAGTTTTGATGCCATTACAGAAGACTAACACTATTATTTTTGTTATTAGGTATTGCATAGATCACAAGGTTTGGTAAGGGATTTAACTATTTGCATCTTGAGTTTGTTATCAAGAGCACATTGGGTGAAGGTTTTGGTATACATGGAAGAGATCACAAGGGTTTTGGATATTCCAGGTACGAAGACTACCTTCGACAAGAAAACCTTCTGATAGAAGAAGATGAGGAAGTGGAAGGACTTGATGAAATTCCCGATTTTGTTGAGGTACATGTTCTTATTATCTTCAAAATATGTCGGTCTCAGAAGAAACACTTAGCGTTTAATAACAGAATTGTTGCCACAAAGTCAAAAGATGACATATTCTGGGGATGAATCTACTTTTTGTTGTTATGCAATTTAAGTCCATTTCTCCTTAAATTCAGGAAGTTGCCGTACGAAAAAAGACGCTCTTTGTTGCCCATCTCCCTTGCATAACTAAAATATCTGCTATCATATCAAATATGTAAGTAGCACCTTTAATTTCCTCTTTAGTTCTTGGAGCAAGTTTTTCATGACTAATATATTATCCTCCTCCATTTTTACAGCATCGATATCTTCAAAGATGTTGGAG
The DNA here is from genome assembly GCA_002933935.1 of Eutrema yunnanense. Classification (NCBI taxonomy): domain Eukaryota; kingdom Viridiplantae; phylum Streptophyta; class Magnoliopsida; order Brassicales; family Brassicaceae; genus Eutrema; species Eutrema yunnanense. Next base: position 205,098 of record PKML01032285.1, read on the forward strand.
AAGTTGTTCATGTTCGGCTTATTGTAAATCACAAGGGCAACCATGTGGGATGTGGCTTTGTTGAGTTTGCTTCAGCTAATGAAGCAAAGAAGGTGAGAGTAGTTTATAGTAATGATGAAAAGTATTTAAGTAGTCATTTGGAAAGTAGTGTATACTTATGATGAAGAATATACAAGTTTTTATTTGAATTATTTGAAAGTACGATTGCTGATTAAATTTTTTATACTGTAGGCGCTTCAAAAGAAGAATGGTGCAAAGTTGCTTGGTTATAAGATTTTTCTTGATCTGGCTAAGACAGCTCCATACCCTCTCCGACCCAAGTAAATTGATTTTCCATGTGGCAATTTGTTTCTCTAACTTATTGCTTTAGTTTTGATGTCATTACAGAAGACTAAAGCTATTATTTTTGTTAATTAGGTACAACCTTGCAGAGAAGCTTTGGTAAGGGATTTAACTATTTGCCTCTTGAGGTTGTTATCAAGAGCACGTTGGGTGAAGTTTTTGGTATACATGGAGGGATCACAAGGGTTTTTGATATTGCAGTTCCAGGTACGAAGACTACCTTCGACGAGAAAGCCGTCTGATAGAAGATGATTTGGAGACCAAACCGAATATCTTTGAATTCTGCGGTAAGAAGATTACCTTCTCTGACGACGACTGATAGAAGAAGATGAAGCTCTTTGGTGTTTTTAACTTGTGATATTCCAGTTCCATAGTAACTTTTTTTATACTTCGGTTTTTCTTATGTTCTAGTTAAGTTTTAGTCTGAAACGTACGTTAAAATATGCTTAAATTTGAATGTTTTGGTGTTAAATTCGAACTGATTTGGTTGACAAAACCATAATCTACCGAGGGACACAAATTTACTTTTCTGATATTGTCTCATCTTGATTGGGTAGATTCAGTCTTTCATATCTTTCACCAAAGTGAAAAATGAGTAGTGGTAACTCAAGACCTGAGGCTGATGAGCATTCTTGTAGGGATATGCAGAAAATATTTTATTAGACCACAGTAAAAATATCATATGCTTTAAGATTACCATGAAAATTATAGATTAAAACACATACCACAATGTTAACCAGATCTGGCAAACTCTAAAAAGCAACGAACTTATTATTACCTGTTTCAGTTTTTTTTTCTTTTTTCTTTTTTCTTTTTTCTTTTTTCTTTTTTCTTTTTTCTTTTTTCTTTTTTCTTTTTTCTTTTTTCTTTTTTCTTTTTTCTTTTTTCTTTTGTGGACTTTCTCTGGTCTCTAACAATACAGAGATGATTGTATTCAAACTGATTTTTTTTGTAAGAAACAAACAAGGAAGAAGCATAAAGGTTGAAGCTTGGAACCTTCAATGGAGTATTTTCACTTGTGAGCTAAAACCCATCAACAAGAATCTGGAGGGTCTTCAAATGGAGATATTATAAAAATTGTGTTCCTTTCAGCAACCCATCACCGCGCAATTGTAAACGAAATTAGGAGAAGTTTCCTATCAAGCAATGTCCATTGTGGTGGACCACCGTCGCTCGGTATCCAAGAATTTAGCTCTATAAACCCACCTCCCGAGTACTTCGGTCCACCTATAACGATTAACCGCTACCCGCAAGCTCTAAAAGCAAGTCCCCATCCGTTAACCGAGCCAGCTCTTTCAGGCAATCTTCCAACAGTTAACCATTTCTTATTCTCCTTATCATACTTCCTCACTTCCATATCCGCGTGATCAGCAGCGTACAATTGGTTATTCACAACCGCAACAAGAGGCGGTGCTTCTGCTGCTGGTGACATATCAGCTTGATCAGCACGGCTTCTTGGAGGCGACAAGTCAGGGATTTGAGTCCATTTCTTGGTCTCTAAATCATATTCTTCACCGCAGGCCAAAACTTTAGAATCAGTACCACCAATTCCCCCAATTACATAGAACTTCCCATCCATGACAACTCCCGAACACATCTTCCTTGGTTTGTTCATCCTCAGAAGAGTTATCCAAGTTTGAAGCTCAGAGTTATACATTTCCGCGAAATCAAGAATCTTTCCCTGAGAATCACAACCACCAGCGAATATAGCAATCTCTCCAAGACTCGCGGATCCAAACAAACATCTCGGAGAGTTCATCTTCATACCAGAAGACCAAGAATTAGTCAGAAGGCTGTATCTGTATATTACATGAGAAGAAAAATCATCTTTTCCTAGGACAAGCAGATCCGTCCCAACAGCTAAAGATTCCTTATCGGCACACATGAAGGTAACACTCGAAGGCATTGTTGGCAACTGCATCCACCTTCTCTCCACAGGATCAAATGCAACCCATTCCAAGAGCTGGCAAGAGAAGTAAACCCAATGTTCAACAAACCTGTTTTGTCGCCTTAGTCTATAAATATCTCCACTCTTAACCAAAGAACGGAAATTACGGTTCAAGGAAGCAATGGAGCCATAATCAGACCTCGAGCAGCGGATCATACACTCTATCGAGTTGACCCGACCAATCTCGTTGATAAGAGAATGTGAATTCGATGAATCACCACCATTGTTGTTAGAATCAGATTGTTCTTGATGAGCCATTACCATTTGCAGCATCTACTTGCTCTTCCCCACTCAATGAATAGTCAGACGAATGGCTATCATACTGAATCGAAAAACCCATGATTAGGTCTGTTTAATCTTCACCATCAACCTCCAAAGCTCTTTTTCCATTGCTGAGCTTGCATCATCCTCTGGATACATGTAAGACTTTGACCAGTTTGATTCAGAAATACGAGAGCTTGCGAAAACCCTTGAAATCAAACACGAATCTATTGATCGATCTTCCAACATGTCTTCAAACTACAATTTCAGGAAATCAGATCAATCTCAACCCAAATTAACGAGATAAGTCTTGAGATTTCGAATCTAAACCATTCAAAACCCAGATGATAAATGGATTCAGATTGTAGATTCGACCAATAACCTAATCAAATCAGTCACCAAGAACTTACGAGATTGGATTAAAGAGAATAAATTAAAAGCCTAAATCACAGACCAAAAATATAGAAAAGCATATGAAGATGATTAAGTTTCCAGAACACAGCATACTTCCAGTCCGTGTTAGGGCATCTCCAACCCTACCCCATTTTCTACTCCAAATGTTATTTTGCAGTAAAATTATCTCCAACCCTACTCCATTTTTGACTGCAAAATAGGAGAATGCCATTTTTTCCTGCAAATATAGAGTAACTCCATTTTCAACTCCAAAATGGAGTTGAACTTTTTTATTTATAATTTAGCCCTTCATATTTTATATTTTTTTTAAACTATACGTTAACGACATCGTGAGCCCAATTTGCCCAGTAGTGCTAGGTCACGTGTCCACATCACTTAAGTTTTTGCTTATACGAACTTAATACTCGCTGTTTCTAATTGTTAGATCCTTAGTTATTTACTTTAAATAATTAAAATAATAAGGGTAATTTTAAAAAAAAAGAACAATAACTATACTTAAGAAATATAAAACATCTAATTTTTTTAAACAATTTTTTTTCTAAAACATCTATTATTAAAAAATAGAGGGAGTATTCAATAGAAGAATCTTATTTACACAATTTAGTTTTATCAAATAGAGGGAATATTCAAATGGTGATGTTTAAATTAAAATGTGCTTTGTTTTGTTATTTTTTATGATATTGTAATGGTTAAATTTAAATAATATCACAATTTGTGCAAGTTTTGAAAGAAAAAAAATAATGAGTTAATTTGTAAATTTTATAGATAAAGTGTATTTTTAGCAATTAATAATAAAATTGAAAATGAAAAATATACTAAGAATATTCTTTTTGGAGTAAAAAATGGAGAAATACATTGGAGAGAAATCCAACTCCATTTTGGAGATAAAAATGAGGGAATACATTGGAGATGCTCTTAGAGCAAAGGCTCCTTAGTATCTCTTGAGATGTAGAATGATGAGTCATCGAATGGTTCAGTGCATAACCGGCGATCGATGAGGATTAAACCGAATTCAAAGTACCAAGATGGACCGGTTTGACTTATTCTTCATCGTTATTGTTATTTCTTTTGTTTAAGCAAATAACAGAGTGGGTTCTATTTCCTAGTTTCTAGGATCATAACTCACGTTCCCTTTTCATGATTCCCACTTTTTCCATTATGTAATTTGTTTTCTATATATATCAGAAAAGCCAAAAGAAAAGGCATATTGAAATTTGCCAAAAGAAAACTGTGTTGTTTTGTTCTTATTGTATTCTTGTGATCACAATCTCTTAGCTTCTGAGGAGGGACCTATCATAGAACCCATTCTAAACGGCAAAACTCAAAAACATACCCTCTAATGTCCGAATCAAGAACGAGAAATCAAGAGAGATAGAGATGAAGAGCTCTCCGTAAAATAAATGCAGAAAAATCAGTCGTGTGTAAACTTTCTTCTCTTCGATGAGCAACAAAGTTACTAGCTACCTCTGTATGAACCTCTTCCAGCTTCGCAATCCAGCTCTTGGTTTTATCGGCGGACCTGTGAAATTTGCCTCGTACCCATCCCTTTCCCAATAATCCGATTAAGAAAAATCCCAAAAAGGAAACTACTTTTTAACCCTAGCTCAGACCGGAGAATCAGAATTTCAAACAGTTGGAAACGGAAGCAGAGAGAGAGAGAGAGAGGGGTTGTGAGAAAGAGAGTTTAGCTTATGTCAGAAGACATTGATTCTCTTCAAGAGCTGATCTCAGCATAATCTGCATCACTCAGAACAAAATTAACAATCGCAGCCGCCGGAAAAGGAAACAACAGAGAGGAGAGAGAGAGAACGAGACAGAGCTAACGAAAAAATATTTGAAAGTATTTTTCTTTACTATAACCAGCGACATTAAACCAGTCGGTTATCATACTATTTCTCTTTATCTCTTCGTCAACACCACCGTTAGTGACAATCAATATCATGCGCTCGATGCATGCCTTTTGTAACGGTGAATCTCCGACCTCGTGAGACATCACTCATTTCCATTCTACCATCACAACTCATAATCTCAGCCGCTTCAATTCCATGATCCTCCTCCGACTTAGCGAGACTGCACTCATTTCCATTCCACCGCCACAACTCAAAAACTCCGCCGCTTCAACTCCATGATCCTCGTCATCCTCCTCTCCTCTTTCTCTTTTTCACTCGCCTTCGATGTCTTCATGTTCACTAATTCCCGCGGCTCTGCTTCCCCTCACCGGTATGATTTCAACGTTTTCAGATTTGGTTCTCTTTTTTCACTTGCTCAATTTCAAAAATTAAAAGAGATATTTTTCTCTTTTTAATATTGTATATATTTTTTATATTTTATAATTTGAATTGATTGAAAATTCTAATCTAGCATTTGGCACATGTTAAAAATTAATAATTATAATAAAAAGGTAAAGTTGTATTGTTTATTTTAATTTAATTAGTTGTACTTTTAAAATAATGTGTAAAAAAAGTGAGATGTATTATTTGTTGTAATTTAATTGGTTATATCTTTCAAATAATATATAAAAAGTTGAAGTGTATTATTTGTTTTTATTTGATAAGCTATACATTTTAAATGATGTTTCAGCTTCTAACAACACACAAAACTGATGCTCGAGTGGTTTTATGGTATTGACTTAGTAGTAAAATAAAATAAAAACATACTTCTATTGCTTCATCAAACAGTTGACTGGGCTATTTCTTCCCTTCACACTTTATTTAATCCAACAGATAAAAGTCCACTAATTAGTGTTTGCCTTTCAAACTTCAAATAAAAAGAAGACAATATTGTATTTGTGCATAACCATAGAAGTAGCCCTTTTGAGTTCTATGAAGCTTCTGCTGTCATATGTTCTTAAGCAGACCAGCAGACCCTAACCCACAATTTTAGATTGCAGTTCACTTAAATAATAAAGTCTCTTTGTGATTGCAAGTGACTACTGTGTTCTAGAGTTTGATGTGAATGTGAAATAAGACACCGTTCTGCCTGATAACGTCAGCAAATATTCGCATAGATCATGTTCAACTTTCTGAGCAAATCTGATAAAGAGAGCCCTAGAAAATGATCTCAGGCAGCTAATCAACACAACATTTGCACAGCAACAACAGGAACAACTTACACCAATCATTATGTTCACGTCATAACTTGATAAGATTAAGATTATCACCATCCGTGGCGAAAAGGCACATCCTTTCTTTCATTTGCAACAACTATTCTAATGCGCATTGTAACAGACACACAAGAATCAATTGCTACGTTTATAGCCCTAAATGAACTTGAGCCTAGCCATGGGCATTAAAACCGGAACCGGAACCGACCCGAAATTATCGGTTTGGTTCGGTTCTGGTTCTAGCCAAAATACCCATTGGATCTTGTATTGAAGATCCATGGATATCAGTTCGGTTCCGGGTATTACCCAGAACCGAAATTACTAACCGAATACCCGAACATATATATACAAATATGCAATTACATACAGTCAAAATACCTGGAACCGAAATTTTGGTTATGTTTCCGGGTATGTTTTTTACATTTCGGGTATGTTCTTTACATTTCGGGTATTTTTATTACATTTCGGGTATTGGATACCTGAACCATTTGAGAACCGAAACTTTTCGAGTATAATATAAGTATTTCGGATACTGGATACCCGAACCGTTTGAGAACCGAAACTTTTCGGGTATTTTACGGTTCTTAGTCTTTTATACCCGAACCGAACCGGAACCGATTGGTACCGAACCGGAACTGGAACCGATTGGTACCGAACCGAAACAGTTTCGGTACCTATATGAATCCTAAACCTCCATACCCGAAATACCCGGAACCGAATGGTTCTTACCCGAAACCGAACCGAATACCCGAATGCCCAGGCAGCCAGCCCAAAGTTGTGAGGGTAAAAAGGTCATTTACACAGAGACCGACTTTTGTTCTGTTTATTCACTCTTCGTCGATCTAAAGCTCTTTTTTTTTTTTTTTTTTTTGAAAAGCAAAAACATATATAGACGCAGATACATACAGAATCGAAGGTTTAAGCAGTGAGCAGCATGAGAAAGGAACTTTGCAGAAATTTTCAGCGTGGCAGGTAATTTCTCTTTTCATAATCTTCTTCATTTCTCTTTCGTCGATTTTAGGTTGCTTTGACCCAATTCGTTACTTGTGCGTTGTTTTTTTTTAAAGAGTTTTTCAAGTCCGATTCAACTGCAGAAATTTAGGTTTCTCTATTTTGATCCCCTGCTCTTCGTTTCCGCCATGAATGATTTATTTGCTTCGGGAAACTTGTAGTGTTGGAGTCGTGTTTCTGTGTATGTGTAGAGAACTAAATATTGGATTCATCGTCCTTGTTGCTGTTCTTGCAGTTGTAGGTATGGGGAAGGATGTAGATTTCTTCATCCACAGCTGAATAATCCCTTTGGGTTTGGTACACAATCCAGAGATCAGCAACCACAACAGCAACAGAAGAGTTCTAACCCTTTTGGATTTGGTGTACAAGGCGGTTCCAACACACCAGATCAGTTCCAGGTTCTGTTGGTTTTCCCTCTTTTAAGATTTAAGTATTGGTTTTTTTAATAAAATGTGCCGCCTCTCATTGAAGAAAAGAAAGCGTCTTGCTCTTGAATCAATGGTGACATGGTGATGCTTTTGCAACTCAGCCTTTTGAGAATAAATGGCAACGAACTCCTTCCACACCTAGTCCTGGTGGTGCTTCTGCACAGCAGACTGGTAAACAGACGCAACAGGCAGACCATAAGTGAGTAAATATATATGATTTCTCTCATCCATTTTAGCTCTTTGTTTCTTTGTAAAATTTACTGTTTCTGTCTTGGTTACTTTGCAAAGATGCACAGATCCTGCTGCGTGTAAGCGGGTAATGCAAGACGATTATAAGAACGAGAGACCCATGTGGAAGCTCACATGCTACGCTCACTGGAAATAGTATGTATTGCTTCATCATTACATCCTTTGATCTTTACTCATTCTATATAACGTTTTCTGATCTTCTGTATCTTCCGTTTTTTTTCTTTCTAGCTTTCCTTGTGACGTTACTGGTGATATCAGCTACGAAGAGTTACGTGCGATTGCATATGAAGAAGCTAAACGAGGACTGCCTCTACAGTCTATTGTGAGATTGACTTTTCTTAATGTGTTTTATACTCTTCACAATCACGTCCTTTCCACATTCTAGTTTTTCTCATAAGACATAAGTTGATTTTCATCTTTTGCTGGCTTATCAACGATGCATTATATAGGTTGAGAGGGAGAGGAATTTGCAGAATTCCAAAATAGCTGAGTTTGAAAACTTTCTACGGAATCCTTACACAGGCTCTGTTACCACCAATCAAAGCCCGTTTGCTGCAGCCACTCCTAGTATCTTCCCACCAGCTAATCAGATAAATTCCCCTCCAGCGTTCTCGGGCTTCAATCAACAACCTGCATTCCCCAATACCAATCCTGGTGGAGTTAGGTATCAACTTTTGTAGGCTTTCTCCATTTTCTACATCCTTTTAGTTTGTGTTGCCTTCTTTAACTTTCGGTTTCCATCTTTCTCTGTGGTCAACTATTCCTCCACATAGTTCATCTGGACCTCCGAATCCCTTTGAACGCTTTAATCAACAACCAAATGCTTTCAGCATCAACACGCCTCAACCTGTTCCTTCAGGTACAAGGTTTAAAGTTAAAAATTTGCTCAGAGGCTGAGACTCCATCATCTTAAACCTCTTTTGCAAAACAAAAAAAATGATCACAGGTCCCTCTGGTTTCCAGAGTCAACCATCAGTAACATTCAAACCAGCATCGTTTGGACTTGGACCAGGAATCGCGACAGGTCCATCTGGTTTCCAGAGTCAACCATCAGTAACATTCAAACCAGCATCGTTTGGACCTGGACCAGGACTCGCCACAGCTCCACAAAAAAGTAACATCTTTCCTTCAATAACTCCAATGCCGGCTCCTAACATTTCCCTGAATAATCAGACCGCATTCAACTTCAATTCCCCTCTTGCATCTTTCACTGCGCCTGTTATAGACACAACAAATACATCTTCCGGGTAAGTGCTCGTACTATTTCCAGATTTAAGTAGATCATCAAAACATGCTATAATGTTTCAACGTTTCTTACTTGAATCATGTGCGAAACCTTGCAGAACCGAGCTGCAAGCAGAAAGTGCTCCTGTTGATACTAGCATCTGGTTGAAGGAGAAATGGAATCCTGGAGAGGTAAATGGCTCAAAAATCCTATTTAAGTTAATTACAAAATTTTACTGGCAAGACTATAATATTGAGATTATACTGTTGCTTTTTTGTTGCCTGCAGATTCCGGAGCAAGCGCCGCCTGGTGCATTTGTATAACAATACAGAAAGAGTCATATTTGTTGTCCCACTCATTGAATCTGTGTTACTCTTATAGCAAAGAAGCTCATTTTGTTATTTTGTGGGAAAGAATCTTTGAAGTTTTGAAATTACGCGTAGGGAAGTGTTTCAAAATGACTTTTGTCGATCTTCTTATGATCATTTGTGTATATGATTTTATGAACAAAAACTATTAAAGCTCAAAAAGTTACAAAAATATGATCTAAAAAAGACTCGAGACTTCAAAATGAACCATTTTATTACTCAACAGCTTAAGAACGTGAATAGATAAATATCCGCATATATACGGGTTCGATTTCCTAGGCCCAACTTCGGAGGCCAATGACGGATAAGCATATTGTATATTTTAGGCCTTGCGTGTATTTGTCCCACATCGGTTGTGTGACTTTTGAAGTTTAATAAACTTACGGTATAAAAGGAACTTCCAGCTGAGAATAAATGTGGAAGTGACACATGAGCAAAAATAAAAAAATGAAACTCAAACTAATCGTTTAGACTTTTACCCATTTTGTGATACATTAGAACCGTTTAAAATTTCAACTCAACTATCGTCATCTGTCTCCTTCTTATACTCGAGTTTAAATTCAAACTCAATCTTATCGATTTTGTTATTTGTAATTTCATATCTAACTTGCTCATTTCTCGCTATATTTACGGTTTTTCCATGTGACACTTTGAAAAGTTTTATTTTATTTTAAAATATTTAAGGTTTTAATCTATCCAACTAAAGTTTAACACTGTTAAAACTCTTAAAATTCTAGTAAAAATTCACACAGTCTAACTTTGTCTTTATGTTCCTGCGGTGGTTTATTTTTTAAATGCCAACAAAATAAGNTTTTTTTAAATCGATACCAATTATTTTAAAGTCAAATTCTCAACAACATTTTTTAAAATACTTTAACAACCTAAGGTTAAAGTCCCTAATAATCACCTCTCTATCAGATCCGAGAACCTACAACTGAAAATAATTGTAGCAATGACACATCAACAAAAGTTTTTAAAATCAAGCTCAAACTAATCGCTTAGACTTTTACATGTATGGTGAATATACATTAGAACCGATGTGGGACTTCTGTGCCCAAATACAATATCTTCTTTTCATTTCAAGTTTGAAAGGCAAGCACTAGTTATTGGGCTTTTTATCTGTTGGATTAAATAAAGTGTGAAGCGAAGAAATAACCCAGTCAACTGTTTAATGAAGCAATCGAACTATAGAAGTATGTTTTTTTTTAAAAAATGCTTTAATATATCTGAATTTCACAATATGACTAACTAATGATTATAAATAAAGCTGTCAATTCGTAATAATTTATCTATTTAAGCCATTTTGCAGTTGACTAAAATATTATTCGGGCTAACCCGCAAAACATATAATCTTTAAAACATAGCTCTAATATGCACCGTTTAATGACTTTAGTTTTGTGGTTAATTCACAAACTCTTTACAAAAAATCAATTTTCTTGTGTCTAACTTTTTATAAAATTAATAAAATATTTTCAACTTTTATTTTAATATATATATTCAAATAAAATATAATAAATTATAGTAAAAAATATAGCAAGATTTCGAATATATTTTTTTCTTTTAATATATATGGATTGATTATTATTTAAAAATATATAATATTAAAATTAATTAAAAACTAAATAGTAAATACCTCTTTAATTGCAAAATCTTGCTNATTAATATAATTTTCTAATGATATTTTAACATTTTGAAAAAAGTTTATTAAAAGTTCCAACAAAAAGACTGGTATTAGTCAAGAGTTTTTGTGATAAATTTCCTTTACGATATGGAACTCATTTTCCAATTGGTCATAATAAATTTGAAGTCAAATTCCAAAGTGTGGCGGCATTTTTATTAAATCTAAAGTATCACTTTTGAACGTTTACAAATTTAATTAGTGTTTTTAATAAATTATACTACAAAATACAATGTTGCCTAATTGCTTAACCAATTTGGCGTTTATGGACTTTAGCCTCGAAACTTTTATTCACTTTTGATGTTTCCTAAGAGCTCACTTTATTCGATCATAAAATTATTCCAGACCAATTATTTAATTAATCAAATAATTTTGTTTTGTTTTTATGAGATAGGCCAATAATATTATACCTTTCCATTTGGATATCATATCACATAAATAATATAACAATACAGTAGATTCTCTAGCTTAGTCTTCGTCATTAGAAGGCCAACTAACACCGCATTCTGCTGCTAATTAATTTTATTTATAGTAAAAAGCCGAGTAATTTTTCTTTTGTTAATTTTAAACAAAAAGGAGTATTATCTTCCGGTTAATTATAAAGACTCAATATCCCGGTTTGACCTGAACCGAATTGTCCACAACCACACAAACTATCAATGAAGCAAATTAAATCGATAAAAAGAATTTCAAAATATCAGTTCATAAAAGAAGGTAGAAACAAAACAAATTATATGGAGATAGATGTTTTTTATATAATGTTTTCATTCTCACCATCAAACTATTACATACAACAAATCAAACCCAACCACGAAGATAGATGTGGAAGAAGGGAAAAGAAAATGGAGAAACCAATTTTTTCATGTCAAAAGCAAAAAGGGAAAAAAATTTAAAAAAGTTATGAAGAGAAGCAACTCTATCAGTAAGTTCTGCAACTGTCTCATCATCTTGTTCCTCGGCTATGGTGTCCTGCAAAACATAGAGAACAGTAATTAAACTCCAACTTCACTTCCCTTTCAAGATGAGCAAATTGCCACTTAAATCGATCAACCCCACTGCGTAAACAACAAAAGATTTATTGAGTTGAATAACTTTTTCAAGCAAATGCAATATAGCAGTATATATACAATTCTTAATCATCCTCAAATGGAATGATTTTTATTGATAAAAAAAACACACATGGAAAACGGGTTATTTCATCATCTTTAGTTTACTTGTCGTTACCTCTGACTCTTGTCAAACAAGAACAAAAAGGATAGAAATTTAAAAGCTTTCTCCTTTCAACTCAGTCACCATAGAGATAGAGGCAAAAAGAGTGAAAATAAAAACTAAAATCATTATTTACCTTGATAAAATAGATTCGCTTGATAAGGTAAGCATCGAACAGGTGGTGTGCACATTAAAATCGAAAAACACGATTCAACCATTTATTCACGAACCTTCCTCGAAGCCTAGCAATCTTGAACTCAATCTCCTGAGCTTCCGTATCGAGAAAGTACTCGATCAGCTCGGCCAACTCTAGACGAAAAAACTCAGAGAAGCAAAATCAGTGAACATACCATCGGTATAATGACAAAACCCATATCAGTGTATATATAGCCTAACAACAATTACAACAACATGTAAAATTAAAAATTCTACATACCTTGTTGCAAGTGAAAAGAAGCTTTTCGCCTTGGTCATTTTATCCTTGAAATCACTTGTCCTCCATGTAAACTAATCTGGAAAACGAAAACCAAACCCAGAACATTGACTTTAAAGCTTGAATTTGAGAGACAAATAGGTAGAAAATATATTATCTTAGTTGGGCGAGGGATTTCAATTTCACGGCGGAGAAAGAGCCGATTCGACACAACAACCCGAGTCTGGATAACTCACTCATGATTCCTCTGATTTCTTCTCTCTCTCTTCGTCTACTTCACTCCAGCAGCCGGACCTTTGGATCCGATTAAATAACATCTGCAACACAAAAAAAATAAACAAAACGTGATTAGGCTTGAGAGAATGAGAGCAGAAGATTAAGAGCGGATGAAAAAGAATTAAATATGCTGTTAACCAATTACAAATGATCTAAAGTTTTCAATAGTTGGATTTGGTTTATGAGGAGGTATATATAAGAATGGATATGAGATGACGTGAATGACATTAATGTTCTTAGAAAATGTTTTAAAAATATATAATTAATTAAAAATATGTAGATCAATTAAAAATAAATAAATTTATACATTTAATTCGGTGAATATTCGAATTGTAGTTAATATAGATTACATAATTACTTGCAAATCAATGTCAAAAAATCTTAAACACAATTTAAATAAATTATCATCATACAAAATTAGTTACAAATAGAAAGTATTTAAAATCAATTTTACCGCAAATATTCTCTATACAATTATAAAAATATGTAGATCAATTAAAAGGAAATAAATTTATACATTTAATTCGGTGAATATTCGAAATGTAGTTAATATAGATTATATAATTACTTGCAAATCAATGTCAAATCTTAAACACTTTTTAAATAAATCATCATCATACATATCACCATAAAATCGGGAACAAAATATTTAAAATTCATAACAGATTGAGAAAATATGGTAGTTAATCACGCAATTAATTATACGAAATTTTAGTGATAAATTTAGACTAATTACGAATTATAATTAATATTTTAATAATTGGATATTCAAAAATAAAAATTGAGAACGCTAATTAATATATTAACAGTTGGATATCGAATTTAGACTAATTAAATTGAAAGTAATATATTAATAATTAGAAATTCGTATCAAATCTCATATAATATTCAAAAAATTATTGTTAAGATTTATTTTAGGAAATCTATAATGAAAATTAAACAAAAAATAGTAAATTTGATATTTATGTCAAATAAGTTTATATTATATACAATATTTTGATTTATATGGAGTTTTTGTTTTAATTGACAATCAAATCTTAACCAAAAAATAATTTGATTTTATTTATTATTTGCAAATCACGATCAAATCTTAACACAAAAATTTAGAATTACGTCAGATTTAAATTCGATTATTTCAAATATTTTAATTTAATTTTTTTGTGTAAGGTAGTTTTATTTTTATAATATATATTTCGTATATAAATTATAAAATATTAATATTTTTTGGGGAAAAAAACGAATCAATTCATAAATTAGGAAAAACAAATAAATTAGTTTTATTAATAGTTCAAAGTTTTAATTTAAATTGGACTTTTTATGTATGTATGTATTTAAATAATAAAAAAATTAGTTAAATGAATAATAACCTAAATTGTGGAAGACTCATATTGTACTGAATAATATTTTAGTTCACTACAAAACATGTTAAATAGACAAATTATTACAATTTGACAGATTTATCTTTAATCATTAGTTAGTCATATTGTAAAATTCAAATAAAAGTAATTTTAAAAATTTAAAAATAATGTTTTTCTAAAAAATTACCCGCGCTTATTAAATCCTAGTAATGAATTAATAAATCAGTCAAGTACTAATTTTAATTGTGGTGTTGTCATGTGTACTTTTGTGCTTCTTCTTTAATATACTTTAGATGATGTATCAGAAAAAGAAAATAACAATAGTTTTGTTAGAATGTTTTTTTTTTCCCCCTTTTTTGTGTATCCAAAAACACTAAAATTGAACCGAATGAATGAATTTAAATAGACACATAAAAAACCGAAGTTCAAGATCGATTTTGCTGCAAAAATTCATAAAACAAAGAAAACTAGACATGGGGTTGTAGCTAGGTTTCGTTTAAGATTGGACAATTTTACATTCGCTTTATTTGCAGGTTTGGTTTATATAATATAAATTGCATAATATAAGTATCAATGGGGATCAGATGGTAGAGTTTTCGCTTAGCATGCTCATCTCCATTTAACCTTTTTAACGGGTGGGTTTGTTGGGGACTGCTTCAGCTATCTCTTCATTGCTTCTTTTTTTGTTCATGTTTCCTGTGTTTTCTTTGATTGGTGGTTAATCTCATTAAATTAAACCAACTAATTTTGTTTGACCAAAACGAAATTCGCAAAATCACTTGTATTTTATATAGAAAAAATATACAACCTTCCCTTGCAACACCTCTTCAAAGTTCAAACTACAGGCAATCTAAGAAATTATCATATTTGAAAAACCAAAATCATACATAACGAACTTTCAGTTAACAACTTGAGATCTATATCTAAGAAAATTAGGATTGACAATATGGCCTTATAAAGTGTCATAATCCTTTATAAAAATATAATAACAACATTGTGATACTATCTAGAACCATTTGTCATAAAATCCTCCAGTCTCAAGAATTTCTCTGTTCTCAGTTTCTTCTTTAAATGGCTGAGTCGACACATCCATTAAAGCCAGGAGCCTAGAAACACCGCCTTTCCCTTTTCTAGCATTTGGACCAATCACTTGTATCATGTATCTCCATCCATCAATCGGTCTTCTTCTGCTGAATATATGTTGTTTTATAAAATGTAATTGTTAATCTGAATTACAAAAGTGTTGGTAATAAGTATGATGCTCTTGTATGCTAGATCATCAAGCCTTGAAGGCTCTTTAAAGTAGAAAAACATTTTTGGCTATGGAAATATCTGGGACGGGTCTCTTGCTTATGGCTGTGACAACTCTGCAGAGGGTTGGCTTGAGGATGTAATTGCCAAGGTTAGCTTAGACATATTCATATTTAGCATATGGCTCAGTATATGTTTCTCATATCATTTTGGTGTTATTACAGGTGGTCAAGCTAAAAGATTTTGACAAGTTTGAGAACACACTCTTGAAGCAGTGACCAAATTTTTTGGAAATCTAACTGTGTAGGTGAAGCTTTGGCAGTCGCTGATTCGAAGCTTGGAAATATTATCACTGGTGTGTATTTCGTTCAGAGATTTCATTATGCTCTTTTTCTTTTCGGATATGGCTTGTTTCTTACGGATTTGCTTCACTCCTGTAGAAAATAGACTGTGTTCACAACAAAGCTGTTATGGAGCTGTTACACAGTGTGAGAAGCCAGCTAACCGAACTTATATCTAGATTGGGGATCAAGACTTAGCTCCATTGAGCTTGGGGTTGTCTCACAGTCACAGCCTTGCTTGATATAAATTGAAGCTCAGTTCTGACAAGGTAGTCTTTCTCAGTGCATTTGATGATCATCCAAGCTATTGGTCTGCTTGATGATCTTCACATGACAATCATCCGGTGTGATTTTAACATAAATCCTAATCTACTGAAATTTAGAATTTAGGTGGTCATACGTAATTGAACATACGTTATTAATATTCGAATTAAATTCATTCAAAATTAAGCATATTTTAACGTACGTTCAGAAAAAAAAACTTAACTAGTAGTCTAGAACAAAAGAAAAACCGAAGTAATAAAACAAAAATTGCATTGTATTACAAGTTAAAAACACCAAAGAGCTTCATCTTCTTCTTTCAGTCGTCGTCAAAGAAGGTAATAGAGATTCGGGTTCGGTCTCCAAATCATCCTCTACTATCATAAGGCTTTCTCGTCGAAGGTAGTCTTCGTACCTGGAATATCAAAAACCCTTGTGATCCCTCCATGTATACCAAAAACTTCACCCAATGTGCTTTTGATAACAAAACTCAAAAGGCAAATAGTTAAAGCCCTTACCAAAGCTTCTCTGCAAGGTTGTACCTAATTAACAAAAATAATAGCGTTAATCTTCTGTATTCACATCAAAACTATAGCAGTAAGTTAGAGAAACATATTGCCATATGGAACATCAATTTACTTGGGTCGGAGAGGGTATGGAGCTGTCTTAGCCACATCAAGAAAAATCTCATGATCGTGCAACTTTTCACCATTCTTCTTTTCCAGCGCCTACAGTATAAAAGATTTAATCAGCAATCATACTTTCAAATAACTACTTGTATATTTTTCATCATAAGTATACACTACTTTTCAAATGACTGCTAAAATACTTTTCATCATTACTATGAACTACTCTCACCTTCTTTGCTTCGTTAGCTGAAGCAAACTCAACAAAACCACAGCCCACAGGCTCACCCTCCTGGTTTACAATAAGTCGAACATGAACAACTTCTCCAACATAATTGAAGAAATAGAAGCTGTAAACAAGGAGGATAAAATATTAATCATGAAAAACTTGCTCCAAGAACGAAAGTGGCAGTTAAAGGTGCTACTTACATATTTGATATTATATATGATATTTTACTTTCGTAAGGGAGATTGGCAACAAAGAGCGTCTTTTTTCTTACGGCAACTTCCTGAATTTAACAGCCAAGTTTGTTAGCACGTCTCTAAGGAGAAAAGGACTTCAATTGCTTAACAACAAAAAGTAGATTCATCCCCAGAATAAGTCATCTTTCGACTTTGTGGTTCTGTTATTAAAGGCCAAGCGTTTCTTCTGAGCTTGACATATTTTGAAGATAACAAGAACATGTACCTTAACAAAATCGGGAATTTCATCAAGTCCTTCCACTTCCTCATCTTCTTCTATCAGAAGGCTTTCTTGTCGAAGGTAGTCTTCGTACCTGGAATATCCAAAACCCTTGTGATCTCTTCCATGTATACCAAAAACTTCACCCAATGTGCTCTTGATAAAGATGCAAATAGTTAAATCTCTTACCAAACCTTGTGATCTATGCAATACCTAATTAACAAAATTAATAGCAGTTAGTCTTCTGTAATGGCATAGAAACTCTAGCAATAAGTTACAACCAGTGTTACATAAACAAATCTCCATAACATGGAAAATCAATTTACTTGGGTGGAGGAGCTATCTCAGCCACTTTAAGAAAAATCTCACGATTGTGCAAATATTCACCGTTCTTTTTAAGCGCCTACAGTATAAAAAATTTAATCAGCAATTGTACTTTCAAAACTACTTGTATATTTTTCTTCATCATAGGTATTCACTACTTTTCAAATGACTACTTAAAAACAATTTTCATCATTACTATAAACTCACCTTCTTTGCTTCGTTAGCTGAAGCAAACTCAACAAAGCCACAGCCCACATGGTTGCCCTTGTGGTTTNGGTGTTTTGTCTTTTGACAAAAGAGTTGTGTTATTCTAGTCAACTCAGTTCCGAGGGTGTTAATCTAGTAATTACATAAAAGATTAATGTTATTCTGGGTAATTTTCACAAATATAAAAATTAAACACAGATATCAAAGTTGGTCTAAGGCGCCAGATTAAGGTTCTGGTCCGAAAGGGCGTTGGTTCAAATCCCCCACTGTCAACATTTATCATTTTTGTTTACCCTCAAAACTCAGAACTGATCTGAACCGTTGAATCGTGTCAAATGGAGTACGTGTCTACTATCTAACGGTTCATATCTGATAATCTGAAACTTTTATGTATTAAATCCCAAATCCAAAATCTTCCCCGCCAGTGGAAACGAAGAAGAAGAAAGTAGCGAATCAAGTTTTTCGACGATTAAGATTTTCTCAAATGGCTCAAGCAGCGAGATTAAGCATGAGAATGCACAAGGAGCTGAAGCTTCTCCTCTCCGATCCACCTCACGGCGCTTCGTTTCCACACCTCTCTTCCGCCGCCGCTGGATCCGGCGATTTCTCAACCTTCTCCACCATCGATGCTCGTCGGTTTTTTTTTCTTCTCTTTTCCAGTTTCCGCAATTGAGATCCCTCTTCTCACCGATATTTAACCCTTTTGTTTTTTTGGGTTTTTGGTTTTCCAGAGATCCAAGGTCCTGAAGATACTGTATATGCTAATGGAATCTTCAACGTGAAGATTCAGATCCCTGAGAGGTACTATCTAACTCTCAATTTGGTTCCTTTTTTGAGTCTGATGAGAAATTTGGATCTACCAGATACCCATTTCAGCCTCCAATTGTGGCTTTTGCTACTCCGATTTACCACCCAAACATCGATAACAGTGGCCGGATTTGCCTTGACATCTTAAATCTCCCTCCCAAGGTGAGACTTTGTTTGATATGTTCAAGCAATTCGTGTTATTTTGCTCTTCTGGCTAGAGTTCTTGTCGATTCTTGTTCCAATTCATGTAATCCATCTTGTCTATGGTGGTTCTTGATTGTAAGAATCCATGAAAGCGCTTTATTTGCGATTCTTGGTACAAATGTGCCTTTTTTTATTCAAAGAGATAACACTGGTTAGTTTCTGATATGAGCACAGGGTGCTTGGCAACCATCTTTGAATATCTCGACCGTTTTGACGAGCATCGGATTGTTGCTGAGTGAACCGAATCCGGATGATGGTTTGATGTGTGAAGTAGTAAGTGTGTTTGCAAAATGCTTACAACAAACTACACTTTCTCTTTGAGATTTTTCTTTTGGTTCTTGACGTATGTATGTTGGCCTTTTTTTAAATCTCAGAGCAGGGAGTACAAATACAATAGACAAACTTTTGATTATAAGGCACGAGAGATGACCGAGAAGTATGCAAAGGTTAAGGCTGATGATGGAAGTAGCACCAGCCTCCAAATTCAGGACAGTCGAAATACAGCCGAGGTTAAGGTGCATAATTTGTTATTCTTATATTTTTATTGTAGAATCTTGAGTCTTCAATGAGCTTGAAGTAGTGCTGATCTTGCCTAGACAAATAAGTTCATGTTTTGTTTCTTTAGAGTCATGGAGATGAGAAGGTTTCTGAAAGCGGAAATAGCGTTTTAGCTGGTAAGCCCGATGGGATTAATATGAAGTTAACAGTGGACCGCGACACTAATATATCGAATAGCCAACTGCTTCA
The DNA here is from genome assembly GCA_002933935.1 of Eutrema yunnanense. Taxonomy (NCBI): domain Eukaryota; kingdom Viridiplantae; phylum Streptophyta; class Magnoliopsida; order Brassicales; family Brassicaceae; genus Eutrema; species Eutrema yunnanense. Next base: position 224,851 of record PKML01032285.1, read on the forward strand.
CTCAAATTCTGGAGATGAAAAAAAGGGTGGAAATGGGAAAAGAAAAGCAGTGATTGGTTTCTGCGAGGCGAACACATGTGGTAACGATGGGTTAAAAACGAGCAGGAAGAAATTATCTCTTGCCTTGCCTCCTCAATCTCAAAAGAAAGACTTGTCTGGTGAAGAATTCACAAATGGAGTTTCAGCTGCTTGCAAAGAAAACAAGAAACCACATTCGTATGGAAAGAAGCTTTCTCTGGGGCTGAAGCAGCCATTTAAAGAAGAAAAAGATATCAGCAAGTTGGATAAAGCAGCAAGTTTTCAAACTTCTGTTACAAAGAGTGACAACAACAATAGATTGAGCCATAGACTATCCTTGAAACCCGTTAGAGAGTCGCAGTTGAATGAAGTTAGCAAAACCGAGGTACTTGCGCAAACTGAAATGGAACCGGAAAATAATCAAAACCAAGACGCTAGAAGTTGGTGCGTTGAGTTTGAGAACTCGGGCTTGGAAGAAACAACATTGCTTGAATCCATTGTTGTTCTAGACAGTGATGAAAGTGGAGAAGAAAAAGAAGAAACGAGGTCAAGATTATCATTGGCAAGGAGAGCTAAGTCTCAAGTGTAGACCTTGAAAACTGTTTTGTTTTATATTGGATTGAATCAGGTTTGCAGATTGAATTTCAAGCATATGGTTTTATCAATAATGAGAGTATAAAGTCTGAATTTTTATTTGATAAAATTAGATTAGAATGCGACTAATAATTAGAAGCAATCACATGTGCCAAGACGATTGTTACATAATCCTCCCTTTGGACATTCAAAGCTACAATCGACGTCTCTCTTGCAAGGTGGATGTGCCGAATCCAGAGTCCCGCCGGTGCCGGCGTAATTTGAACTTCCGGCGAGAACTTCGACTCCATTTAGTTCTCTTGCTTCTGCTCCAAGATCTTCAACATCATTCGCATAAACAAAATGGCTTTTAACGGTTAAATTTTGTCTCTAGTAATATTTGTATAAAGTATCTTTAATATCTTTTAGCAAAAATAATTTGAAAATATTTCTAAGCAATGATACATGATGATACTTTTTTCATAAATAAATAAAAAACTTACTAGATGTGATGACCAAAATGAAAATCAAGAGTGGAAGCTTGAGAGAAACGTTCATCATTTTCAAGTTTTGCTTAGAGATTTCAACTATGAAGTTTTTAGTTTATGCAAGGCGAACACATGTAGTTTATTGAATCCTAGTAACCATACATTTATAGTGTGGCGGACAGGTCCAGATCTAATTTTGGTGTCAATTCTAGTCAAGATTTGGAGAATTAATACATTACAAATATTAGAGGATAAACAATGAATAATTAATATTCCTTTTTAAAAATATGGAGTTAAAGTGAAATCAAGTACTATTATTAGTCAATACTAGCTAGTCAAAATCTCTATTTTCACCAAAAAATAAAAGTAAATGCTTGTGAACAGAGAATTTATTAGAGAGAGGAAAAAGAAAAAAAAAATTAAATATATCAAAATACAGCAGATTTCATGTTGAATTTTAGATATTTTAAAAAAAAAAAATTAAGGTAAAAAAAAGAATTTTTTTTTGTTGGCATTGGCTCAAATATGTGAACACTAATCTTACTATTAAAATGGGTACCAAACCAAACACCTTTAAATTAGTCTATTTTAATCTTGGATAACTACTATTTTTGTTGCTAAACATGTCAATTTAGCGCAATATCATTAAAAAAGTATTTTATATTTTTGGATAACTACTATTTTCTTGAATATAGTTTAGATTATTTACCAAAAATAAAAAATTATATTTTAATTTATATTTAATAATATTTTCGGAAATTCAAATTTTAATTTAGATTAGTTTGGATTTCTTTAAATATAGGTTAGATTAATTATCAAAAATCACAAAACCAGTTGTTATTATATCTATACAAAAATAATAACCCGGATATTAATTTAGATTTATGTTCTATAACCACAGTCATATTTAATACTAGAAAAAACCCTACAAAAACAAATTATATTTAAACACAAAATAAATCTTTGTCACTTGTTAGAAAAATTATATAAAGTTTGTCTATTGGAAGAAAATCACGACAGAGAATCTCAATAAATATTTGATATTAGTATATGTTGGGAGAAAAATCATTTAAAGTTTGTCTACTGGAAGAAAATTTTTATACGAGAAATGTAACTAAAAAAACTTTGAAAAAACTTACTAGATGTGATGGCCAAAATGAAAATCAAGAGTGGAAACTTGAGAGAAACGTTCATCATTTTCAAGTTTTGTTTAGAGATTTCAACTATGAAGTTTTTAGTTTATGCGAGATGAACACATATAGTTTATTGAATCCTAGTAACCATACATTTATAGTGTGGCAGACAGGTCCAGATCTAGTTTTGGTGTCAATTCTAAATAAAAACAGGTAGAGATACCCACTCTTGATCTCAAGAGATAACAGATATGACAACAATATTACTTCTTTAAACTGGATCGATGGTAGTCATCGTCTATGCAAGGAAACCAACAGCGGGCACGTCTCATTTGGTTATCCAGTAGTTAATCCGAATCAACTTAACATTCTGCATCATATGAGCATACATTGATAGTTAAACAAAGGAGAGCTCTCACTTGTAACCTATATCAAAACATATGAATCAGGGACACAAAACGTTTAGTAACCAAGAGAGAAGAGAGAAATCTTTTAATCTTCTACATTGATAACCAAGAGAGAACTTTGGGCGTTTCAACTAAGTTATGTGAAGATCCTCATGGAACCTTCATCGAATGTTAGACTACCTCAAGACGAGGCCAGTAATTATTACAAGTCATGAACTACTTGAGACCATTAGAAAATTGAATACAAATGACTACTCAATTATGTTCTACAGCTTTCCATTCCAATCTTGGAGCTTTTTGATTTATATGTTTGTTAGTCTGCTTTGATTTGGATTTGGATATGTTTTTGTTTTGTTTGATTGCTTTTATTTTTTGGTATAAGATTTGGGTTTTTGTATATAATCATATAGATGAGAATATGGAAATAACCTAGGATGATGCAAATGGGTTGTCTTCGGGTTTTGCGTAAATAACATTAGTCTATTTATGAAGTGGAGTAAAAGTATATATCGCATTGTTTATTGATATTAACATTTGATGTGTTTTTTTTCTCTCTTCAAAATTACATGTATGTATAATTTTTAAAAAGAGTGTAATTTTGGCTGTCTCTATAATATTATTTAAAAAGACATTTTTAAAAATGAACTTTGTTTTGTAAAATATTATATAAAATGTCATTACAATTAACAAATAATAATTAAAATAGAAAATAATATAATAGTCTTTTAAAATTATTGATTAGAATATGGAAAGTATATATTTTGCATTAAAGAGGTTATTTTTTATTTCATTCTTTAATTATATTTAATAATATATATTTTAAAATAATAATCAATTCATATATAATAAAAAAAACAAAATATATTCAAAATCTTGCTATATTTTTCACTATAATTTATTATATTTTATTTGAATATATATCAAAAAAAAAGTTGAAAAATATTTTACTAATTTTATAAAAAATTAGACACAAGAAAACTATTTTTTTTAAGAGTTCGTAGACTAACCACAAAAACTAGAGTCATTTAACGGTGCATATTAGAGTTGTGTTGTTAAGATTATAAGTTTTTGCAGATTAGTCCGAATAATATTTTAGTTCACTACAAAATGGGTTAAATAGATAAATTATTATAAATTGACAGTTTTATCTATAATCAATAATAATCATTAGTTAGCTATATTGTAAAATTCAGATAAAAATAATTTTCTTAAATTTTAAAACAATTTTTTTTTAAAAATTATTACGCGCTATAATTAGCGTGGGTTAATTCCTAGTGATGTTTTATATGATATGGCATGGTTTTGTAAAATCACATCAATAAACAGAATGCAAAAATTATTTTGGTTATTACGTGCTAAAATCTGATTACTTTTAAATTAAGATTTTGCCACTCATTTTATATCTAAATAAGTAATAATCTATGGTCATTTACTCTTAATAATTTATAATGAAGGTATCTCTAAAAGCCTCTAAAGGGGCCACTGCAAAATGGTAGACCGTGGATTCTTATAGGCTGGTAGAATTGTCGGTTATAAAATTGTTCATGTATTTGTTCTAATAATAATTTGTAACTGGTAATTAAAATAAAAAGGGGCCACTATAATTTTTGAGTAAATGAAAAAAACTGTTCAAGAGTTGAGTGTAATTCCTCTCAAACTCCTTTTTGCTTTAGCATAAAATCAACTACCCAATGCTTTTAATTGGGCTGGCAATGATTAGGTTGTAACACATTAACAATAGCTATTTTTAATGTTTAAAGATGTATCGCACTATAGCTTTTGGTTTATGCTCTCCAGGCTGTTCGCTTCTCACATTACCCACACTAAACTCACTTTTTTTCTTTAATAACTAATCATTTAGAAATCAAACCGCCCCCATAAATACCGACCAATCAATTGTCGTCTGAGTGTCTCAAACTCAAATCAAACCTTAACCCTTCAAAGAAGAGACTTCCCAAAAGTGGGAAACCAAAAATCCCGAAACTTAAAATGATTTCTCGGACACTTTTTGGTATGCCATTATCTCTTTTTGTTGGTTTAAACATATTGCTTGTGTCACACGCTAGCGATTTCAACCAAGACATTGACATGACATGGGGTGATGGTAAAGGAAGTATTTTGAACAATGGCACTCTTCTAAATCTCGCTCTTGATCAATCTTCAGGATCAGGGTTTCAATCGAAAGCCGAGTATTTGTACGGAAAAATCGATATGCAGATCAAACTTGTCCCGGGAAATTCCGCCGGGACCGTGACTACCTTTTACGTAAGTTCTTCTTAATTGGCTAGGCATAAATACAAATCTATTAACGTCTTGAATGGTAGATTTTGGGGGGTCTTTTTATTTGGTGTGTAGTTAAAGTCTCAAGGATTGACATGGGACGAAATAGATTTCGAGTTCTTGGGGAATGTTAGTGGAGATCCATACATTCTTCACACTAATGTTTACACTCAAGGCAAAGGTGATAGAGAGCAACAATTCTACCTTTGGTTCGATCCCACAGCTGAGTTCCACAACTATTCTATTCTTTGGAATCCGAGTCACATTGTGTAAGTATATATACCACAATCCATATGATGGTAACTTGATAAATTAGTGACGTGAAACTAAAATTGTATGTGTTTTTGGAAGTCCAACTGAATTTTATTGAACAGTTTCTTGGTTTACTATGTTTAAATTTTATATAGGTTCTATGTTGATGGGAAGCCAATTAGAGAATTCAAGAATTTGGAAGCAATGGGTGTGGATTATCCAAAGAGCCAACCCATGAGAATGTATGGTAGTTTATGGAACGCAGATGATTGGGCCACGAGGGGAGGCTTGGTCAAGACAAACTGGTCACAAGAACCATTCGTAGCCTCTTTCATGAACTACAACTCCGAAAATGCTTGTGTCTGGTCCATTGATAATGGAACCACGACTACCACTCCTTGTAGCCCAGGTGGCTCGTCTTCTTCGAGAGGGATGGATTCTTCGAGGCAGAAGTTTCTTAGATGGGTCCAGAGGAAGTTCATGGTTTACAATTATTGTAAGGACAAGAAAAGATTTTCTCAGGGCTTGCCTGTTGAATGCACAACCAAGAACAAGAACAAAAACAAGACGAAGAACAAAAAGTCGTGAGATTCTTGTCTTTTTTTATATATCCTAAAGATTATTGAGTTTTGGGTTTAAAGTAACTACCATTTGTTATGATTGTTCATTGTATGGTTGTGTGTGAAGGACCGATTAACCCGCGCTAATTATTTGTCTAATGGAATCCTACAAATCTCGGATGGCAAGCTAGTTCTAAACAAAGGATATAACTACCATTTGTTATGATTGATCATGACATTTCTTGGAATATCATTTGTTCCATTGTTTAGAACTAGCTTGCCATCCGAGATTTGTAGGATTCCATTAGAAACGAAGAGCGGCTTGTCTCTATTAGCAACCCAAACATAGGTTTTCTCATGTATCTCCTTATACCAGATTCCGAGATACCAGCGCTCGCCACTTTGGGAAAGATTAAAAAATCCGAGTTCGAACACATCTCCAGGGGATACAAGGGTACGGTTTCCTGACAAAGGATCGGAGGAGGAAAAGGTATTGCTTGAAGATCCAAGCTGAAGCCATATTAGTGGTAGAACAAGTAGCACATTCGTGATGTACATCATCTTCATCTTCAGCTGGAAACAAAGATTCAAGCCAAAAAAAAAACGATTTACAAAATGTATGATCGAATAACACACAGAAATAGTGAAGAAAAATTACCTGGTTCTGGTTGAGAATGATTCAGTTGAAGTAAAGCATAATGCTAGTAAAAACTTTCTTCTACTTGCCACACACACTTGCATCCATGCTTTAGACCATACTTCTAGATCCTAGACTACAATGGTTATTTTCATCAACACCCACTCTACACTCCACATCATCTCCTCTCTCTTCCACATCATCTCTTCTCTCTTCCACATCATTATTCAACACCCACACTATTTTCATCATCTACAATGGTTTTGTTTCATAAACTTCAACACCTTAGACTAGTTACAATGGGGCTGTTGAAAAAAAAATTCAACAGTTGAATAAAAAATTCAACAGTTGAATTGTTACAATGAGAGTGTTGAAAGAGGGTGTTGAGATGATGTGGATTAATCGGTATTGAAAGAATTCAACTAGTTGAAAAAAAGGAAGGGAAGGGGACCACCAGTGCCATGTGGTGCGCTTTAGACCAACCAAACATCCATATGAGGAGAGAGACTTTTATTTTAGATTTTTATTATCCCTTTAGTTATTTGAGATCAATTATTCTATAATACTTTATTTTTTCAAAAAAAATAATTTATACCAAAATTTATAATTTTTTTTACTTTATAAATAGATATTTGTTTCATTTAATTTGGACACAGAACAAAAAAAAATATTTAGGGTGTTTAATTTCATTAAAAAAACCATTGTAAGATGTAAAAACTTAAGAGGTGTTGAATTATTAGGTGGAAGAGAGAGAAAATGATGTGGAGTGAAAAATTGGGTGTTGAATAACAAAACCATTGTGGATAGTTACCCCACCATTTTTATTTCATATTTTTATTTTATGTTTTAGTTTTTGTGATTACATATTATTAATAATAATTATCGTTTAAAATTAAATTAACATAATTTTAAGAGTTAAATAATTTTAAAAACATAATTTTAAGAGTTATTGTTGTGATCCATCTCACTAAAATAATGTTTAAAGTTAAAACAAAAGTTTATTGGAGGCTGATAGAGAAATTATTGTAAAAAAGACGGGTTTTTTCTGTGTCCAAATCAAATGAAACTAGTGTCTATTTATAGAGTATGAAAAATGATGAATTTTGATATAAAATTTATATTTAAATATATATAATTTTTATGAAATAATTGAGTTTGAATAATTTAGATTGAAAAAAAAAACAGAAATCAGACGACCCAGTAACATAATTACACGTGGCAGATAACCTTCCCAACCTTCCCACTTTTCACGAGTTCACGCAGTTGATAATTATCAACTCTGAATAAGCCATGTCATCTCCATTCATCACTTCAACAACCATTGCAACATCTTTTTTTTTTTCAATAGTTGCTAAAACTTTTATCATCAACCATTGTAACTAGCCTTACACCAACTCATACCAACTCTTACAACTACACTTAGACTCTGACAACTCCAACAACTCTACTTGGTCATTTGCCAAGCTTTATACAACAAAATACATTTTCTCTTGGGCCTAATTAATCTGCAGCCCATTTGTCTTCTTAGGACAAAACCACACAAAGTCCAACTTCTTCTTATGTTGACTTTGCTTCCTTTTTGTTGACTTTCTTCTTTTTGTCGTTGACTCATCTTCTTTCTCTAGACATGATTCTCTGTTCTTCTTCTTCTTCTCTTTGATTTATACTTTCTCGTTTGCAGGATTTAATCAAAAGATCAACAATAGCCTGGTATATGTGTTATCTTTGGTCCACAAAAGCAATAAAAATTGATGAAGAGAATCTGAAGAATAACATGTTTTGCATCCCTAGACGATTGTGAACCATTTTCTAAAGTCACGTTATCGAGCTGTTCAGATAAATCCTTGGAGGGCTTGCCACAATTGATCAGTAAATTGGATGTGTCTTCTCTCTTAAGAACCCCGACATATTCCATGGCCGCAACATCAGCTGCTGAAGCAGGGTCTGAGATTGAGTTCCAGTTACTCTCACTCTCCGAATTATGATGGTGCGGATTGTACTCAAACACAGTGGGTTCTCCGCGTGTAGTCCCACAATCCCGATATCTGGCACACTTACTTCTAACTCTGTGTAAATATAGAAAAGCCAACAAAGTCCACCATAAAAAAATGAAGAAAGCAAAAGCAAGGGAATCCCAAAAGATAATGCCGGAGAAAAATTCAACTTCTTCCCATAATTAGGGTTTATTCATCCCGAATAACATTAAGCAGCAAGAGGGCAACGAACCCGTAGGTTTGCCTTTTTTGAAGTCGATAAAAAGACAGAGCTTCTAGTGAAGATCACTTTTGCTCCTGTGTTCTCGAAAGGCTTCACGCCAGGAGTTTCCTCGTTCTTCGGCTTCCAATCCTTGGGAGAACTTTCATATTCTGTTTTCGATCCTTGAAATCAAAGAAGAAGGAGTATAGAACTTTCATATTCTGTTTTTGATTGATTGAGAGTTCCTCTGATGTTTGTTTGTTAAATCTGAGAGGTATATGAGTATGGGAAAGAAACCTTCTCGTCGAGGTCAAGATTTGTAGGAACGAAATTTCTACAATATGGGCAAACTGATCGTTTGTAAAGAAATAACATAATATATCGATAAACATTATATAAAGATGATACCGATACATAAATTAAGAATGAGATTTGCAAAGTTGAGACAAATCTCTTTCTTTAATTATGTAAAAGCCTCTTAGTGTGACGGTAGTATAACGTTTTGAATCACATGATACAACTGCAACTATTCTGTCTCGCACAACCCAAGGTTTTGAATCTTGTTATAATTTTACACTTTATATACCAGAGGAATTTCACCTCATATTTCTAATGTGGGACATTATACAAATATTTCATTTTATATTTTACAAACAACCCACTTTAGACCTCTATTTCTCATTCAAACTAATTCCGTTTTTGACATATGAATACACTATTTCATAGTGTTTTTAACAAAGAATCCTACGATTCCAATATCCGGTCATTCCGAAAACTAAGTTGCTCGAAAACGCCACCAGAATATGGTCTTAAATCATTTGTCCAAAAACGAGTTCCAACAAGATTATCATTGGCAAGGAGAGGCCTCAAGTGTAGACCTTGAAAACTGTTTTGTTTTTATTTGGATTGAATCAAGTTTGCAAATTGAATTTCAAACATATGATTTTATTAATCTTGAGTTTTTATTTGATAAAATTAGATTAGAACGCGATTAAGTACTTAGAAGCAATCACATGTGCCAAAACGACGATTGCATAATCCTCCCTTTGGACATCTCAAGGTACAATCGTAGTCGATCTTGCAAGTTGGAAGTGGAGTGAAAGTTGGAAGATCTTTAGAGAACTCCGGATTCATGCCGGTGCCGGCGATAAGTTCGACTCCAGTTAGCTCTCTTGCTTCTGCTCCAAGATCTTTAGAGAACTCCGGTTAGTCAAAATTCAAACACTATATCATATTTTGTAGCAAATGCTGTTGTAACAGAGAATTTGGTAGAGAAGAAAAGAAATAGAAATTATATATATATATATCCAAATACAGCAGTTTTCATGTTGAATTTTAGATATTTTTGTTAAGAGAATTTTAAGGTAAAAAAATGAGTTATCGGTGGCATTGACTGAAATATGTGAAGTGTGAACACTAAATAATTTAATTAGCTGAGATAGTATTTTTTTTTGTGAGACAGAACATGTAAAAAAACAAAAAAAGCTGAAAATAGATCCATATCTTTCGCTGAAAAAGGTCTTGATAATTATTGGGAGTATCTCCAAATTAATGTTTTAAAATTTTTTAATAATTGATAATTCATTATCTTGAGTTATGTTTTTTTGTACTACAATATGTTTAAATTTTTCATAATAATTTTATGATCTGAATTTCCACTACGATATACAATGAACACAGACAAGGTCTTGTCCATCATTCACATAAACATATAAAAAAATTATCTTGTAATATTTGTGCAGTTAAAAATAAAAACAAAGCAACTGTTGGTTCTAAAACAAATTTTTGGTGGTTGGGAAATGTTTTTCAACCCGAATGAATCAAGCCGATTATGTACATTGTAAATTAAAAGAAAATCCGTGCTACTTCTCCTAGTATATATATAATAAATAAAAATACTTACTTGATGTGATGACCAAAATAAAAATCAAAAGTAAAAACTTGAAGGTGTGGGTGCACTTGCATTTTTGCATTTTGTCCGAACGTAGTAATGCAAGTTAAAGCATTATTTTGCTTTCTGGATTAAGATGGACAAATTTGGGGACACCGAGTAGCTTCTAAGGGCATGATTAACGCAAGAGACCCAAATGGGTTTCTTAACCATTTGTTTAATATTAAAGTGGGTTAAGAAACTTGGGTAAGAGACCCTCATTTTTTGGTTGTGCAATGCTAGAACCCCATAGCATGATATGGGGTTCTTAAAAAAAAAAAAAAAAACATCTTTGGACAGAAGGATATTAGAGAAACCTATAATCATGATCCCACAATTAAATCAGGACGAATGAAGTTGTAGTTCATTCCTAGTTCGTGTCTGTAGGTCAAAACTGAAATAAGAAAGAAGAGTATTGTAATTTGTGATTTGATCAGAAACTTGTTCTTCAAAATGAACACTCGAGTTGGTAGACAAATATACCAGCACCCATAGCTTGAGTCATGTCTTGGCTATATTCATCAGATTTCTCTTCCTTCTTTGAAACACCACTCATCTCCGAGCTGGATTTTGAAACTGATACCACCTACAGTCGTCAAAGCATTTTTCCACAAGTTTCAAATATTGCAAGTAAGAATGATAAATCAAAACATTATTAAACTACCAATTTTCACCTGTAAACCAAGTCGAGATTTAGGATCATTGGCTTTGATCGGTAGCTGCAAAAGAGTTTCCCAAAAGTTAGAAGATATAAAAAGAAAATTGGTTTTTTGTTTTGTTTTTGGAATCAATAGTTGGTACCAGCATCATCTTCAAAGAAGACAAAGAAGGATCTCTTTGATTGCCCCCAAAGGCCAATAAAGGTGAGACTGAGGATCTGAAGTCAGAAAGAAGAAGAAAAAAGGAATCAAAGAACTAAAATGAACAACAGGAAAGTGAAAGCAAGAAGAGACCTACCTGGGAAGATTCTGAAGACAATTCATCATATAAACAGAGGAAGAAAATGAAGCTTGCTCACTGAGTCCCAAGTTGGACGATTAAAGAAGATCTGTGGTTTAGTATATAATTTCATCAATTCATGTCCAAAATCGTTGTTGAGAATCGCGACAAAGATATGACAATATAACAATTCAAATCATATAAGACCCAACAATTCAAATAGGGTTTATAACAATTCAAATCATATAAGACCCTTTTGCGGAGACCATAGAACGTGTTCTGATTCAAACCCAACAATCATGAACTTGCAACCACATTAGAAGAAGATAAACTAATGTGATCACAAGAAATGAAAACCCCTAATCAGATTGGGGCTAAAATCTGACCTCTACCAGAGAACAAGCCGCTGGATTCGAACTGGAGCTCATCGAGATAAGCAGATGGACGAAAAAACTTTGCCCGTTGAACGAGAGAGAGAGAGAGAGAGAGGCGGAGGAGACAAACCGAATCGGCGGCCGGAAGACGGAGGTTGACGACAGAGAGAGCGATGAGAAGCGACAAAAGAGAAGAAGGAAAGACATCGCACAGTTTTCTCTTTTCAACACCTCTGTCCAATGAAAATTAGTCACGTGGCAGCTAAGAACCGTATCTTACGGTTCCAAAATAAGAGACGTATCTTAACTATTTTCATCTCTTCTGATTAAATATATTACCAAATAATAATAAGAGACTTAGTAAGAGACCGCGATAATGATGGCCTAAGCGTTTCTAGTCATTCTAAATACGCCACGTCATTACCAACGAGGCAGTGCATCGACAAGTGTCACGACCAGTCTCACAACTTCAAAAAGCTCTCTCACTCCTTCGACTTCGAGATTAGAACAATCACAACTACTTTCTTAATCAGCCAGAAAACATTGTGAAGAAGATGATGATGCAATCCCGATTATTATCGTTTGCTTCAGCGGCGCGTTCCCGCGCTCGACCTATCGCACAAAGGCGGTTAGCGTTTGGATCATCAACGTCTGGCCCAACCGCTGATCCAGAGCTTCATTCCGGTAACGATGGAGCTGATACATCTATTTATCCGAGAGACCCTCAAGTAAAAATTCCCGGTTTCACATTTAATTTTCGGTTTCTCGTTTCTCTTCTACACTTTAGTTGGTTTAGAAATTCAATAGTATTCGGTTTACAGTTTTTAAGTGAAGCTAAAACCTGATGTCATGTAATTATTAAGTTACTAACTAATCAATACATGTTATCTATTTTGATATACATTTACAGGTTTTAAGTTAAATCTGTAGAGACAAATTGTAGCTATAGTTATCTCATTTTTTATTTTTTGGGTATGTAAGAATTTGGATAGAGAAATTTTAGATGTGCTATACTTCAAAATTGCATTTTTAGGTGTATGTTTGAAAATGTTAAACAAAAACACAAACCAATAAACTCTCTGCTTTTTGTGGTCGATTATGTTTCAGGGTATGGATGATGTAGCGAACCCTAAGACGGCAGCGGAAGAAATAGTCGACGAAACTCCACGGCCGAGTTTAGAAGAGCAACCGTTTAAACCGCCGAAATCTCCACGCGCCACCGCACATAAGCTAGAGAGCACTCCCGTTGGTCATCCGTCGGAACCCAATTTCCAACAGAAACGGAAAAGCACCACCGCCTCCCCGCCGTCGCTTGATTCTGTTAGCTGTGTCGGGTTAGACGGCTCGCCGTGGCCAAGAGACGACGGAGAAGCGGAGGAGCAAAGGCGGAGAGAAGATGAAACAGAGAGCGACAAGGAATTTTACGCACACCACAAAGCGTCTCCGTTAGCGGAGATAGAATTCGCCGATACTCGGAAACCAATCACGCAAGCCACGGATGGAACGGCGTATGCGGCAGGTAAAGATGTGATCGGATGGTTGCCAGAGCAGCTAGACACGGCGGAGGAGTCTTTACAGAGAGCTACGATGATATTCAAAAGAAACGCAGAACGCGGCGATCCTGAAACGTTTCCACATTCTAGAATCTTAAGAGAAATGAGAGGCGAGTGGTTTTAAACTAAAGACATAATAAATGTCAAAATTGTCTAAATAAACTTTTTGAATTAGCTTCATTTGTTCTTCCAAAACTGAAAAAAAAAACAAAAACTCTAGAAACGGTGATCAAGAGAATTGGTTCGAATATTGTGGATTACAGTTATTAACATGGTCCAAAAGGTTTTTGTTCTTCATCAAAGCTGTAAAATTTAATTGGTATCAGATTCCAAAGTTCTTCCTTTTGAAGGTTCTTAAAGAAAGTCAAGTTCGAACGTAGTAGACAAAATCAGATAAAGAACTTTTAAATATTTGTAATTTTATTAAATAAATCAATGCAAATTTCCTTTTATTGCCCCTTTTTATTTTAAGTTTATTTCCTTTTCTTTAAAATATTGTCCTTTTTTTTTTTTTTTTTTTTATCTACCTAGCTATCTAAAAATAACTCTCTCAATCGTTATGTATGTATATGTAACAAAGTGGGTAGTCCGCGCCTTGCGCGGACAGCGAGCTCCATCCATAAACCTTAATTATGTCATTCCAAGTTTTATGGATGCTGAATCGAAACGTATGTATTAAAACTAAAACCGTAACCAATACAAAGAACTCAAAGAAAAACACATAACCAATGCATAAACACATAACAAACTAAAGCAAATATTAATTAAAAACACATAAAAGATATCGAAACATATGAAAGTCAAACAAATGTATTAAAACTAAAACCGTAACCAATACAAAGAACTCAAAGAAAAAAAAAGCCCAACTACGTTTATAAAATCCAATAAAAGTCTAAATTAAACCAAACGTGAGGGCGTGAAAATGCATTGAAAAACATCTTTGTAAACAACGTTAATTGTCTTTCGTTGTGCTTTCTCTTTTGATCGGTTATTAAAATCCGCAATCCTTTTCTCGATGTTACTCTAGAAACAACAACATAAAGTTGACCATGTGAGAATACTGGCTTAGGCAAAAACAAACCAATTTTTTGCAAAGTCTGACCCTGACTTTTATTTATCGTCATAGCAAACGCGATAGCAACGGGAAATTGTCTACGACGCATCCTAAAAGGAAACCTTGCTCCTGGTGGGGAAACAAACATTCTAGGGATTAGAACATGTTTCCCTACTTCATCACCGCTTATAAGACTAGCCTCGATCACATGGTTAGCTAATTGAGTTACCAGCAACCTCGTACCATTGCACAATCCACCCCTAGGATCATTTTTTCTCAGCAGCATGATAGGAGCACCAATCTTTAACTTTAAACAGTGGTTAGACAAACCAGATACTTTAATACTCCATAGATATTCTTGGGTATAAACCATACCATCCATCTTACTCGTGTCCAAAATATCAATACTATCGGAACTAAGATATTCATGTGCATCACCTGTCCCAAAAAAAATAAAAAGGATTAACTAAAAACAAACCAATGAACGAACTTACGAATTAATGAAAACACATTAACAACTACCTGCGAGCTGCGACAACATAAACTCATTAATAACAACTACGTCTAGGTGTTTAGCCCGCGTCTTGCGCGGAAAGAGATGTTTTATTAATTGAAACATAAAAATAGATCATATATGTCTTCATATTTTTTCTAAATCTCGAGAATTTATTTGATGTTGAAAATTTGTCAGATACCAAACTGTGCATCTTGCACCGTTTGTGCTATAGCTCTCATAAGATATTTGAAAATTAAAATAGAGTAAGCAGTGCCATAGGACAATATATTTTTTATCAAAATATATTTTTTTATCGTTTAAAACATAAACTATATATTTAATACATTATTGCGCGGGCATGAATAGTTTAAATTTTTGACGGTTTTTTTCTCCTTCTTCTCTGACTCCTTATTCTTCTTCTTCTGATTATTCTTTCTCTTCTCCAAATTCTTCATGTTCTTTTTCAATGTTCGTGCCCTAAATCATAAACCATATGTTTTCTTATTCTTATTTTGTTTGTTATTTTCCTTTTTCTCCATCTATTACCTCATATTTTTTCGAATTATTTTACATCGGCTTTGTCTTCTCCGAACTTCTCTTTGTTTTTCTTTATCGTCTTTGTCTTCTCCAAGTTCTTATTCTTCTGATTTTTTTCTAGTCTCTTTCCTCATCTTCACCTTCTTCATCATTCAATTTTATTCTTCTTATGCTTGATCCGTTTGTATTTCTTCCATTGCTTTTTCTTATTCCACTTCGTCTTCTATGTTCTGGTTTTCGTCTCCGAATTCTTCTTTCTCTTCTTCCGATGATTTTTCTTCTTCTCCAAATTCATTATATCATTCTTGTTTTTCAACGTATTGGTCTTAACATGAGAACTTATAACATAAAAAACCTAAAAATGAGAAATGCCACATCATGACGAAATAAAATCCTTCTTTCTTCTAACATTAGACACAAAACTCCTTCTTTTATTCTACAATTCAATTCACAACTAAATGAATTTTTTTTTTAATACAATGCAAGTTTCAGAGATCCAACAGAAAGTTTTGGTAATTTTCTAGGTGTTTTATGTTTAATTGTCTCTCTTCGCGTAGCAGAGGTAAAAGTCATCACATTACCTTCAACACCTCTTTTAAGTTAGATGTATAACTCTTCCCATTATGAAGTTCCCAAAAATATCGGATTTCCAGAATTTGTATTCTACAGCCACTATTTGTTTCTATGGTGTACAGTTCATCACGGTATTTATCATCATATCGTTACTTCTCGAAGGTATATTTGGCCCTTTTCTCATTCACAATTTCACCCATACCGGATAATCCTTTTATACAAAACTACTAACCTTGTCTATTCAACAACACGAAATCAATAGCCTCAAGAGTTTAAATTATCTACATGTTCTTCTTTCACCATCTTCGACTTCTATTTGTTATTCCTCTTCTTCTTCTTTTGTTTTGTCTTATTCTTCTTCCTTCTTCTTTACCTTTTAGTTTTTTTCTTCTTCGTATGTTCCTTATTTTTTTCATGGTCTTCGACCTTTTTTTCTATCGTTTTTAGTCATCTTATTCTTTCTCCCATTTCAACACCTTTGTTTTCTTCTTCCTCTTTTTCGGTTTTTCTTCTCCAAATTTTTCATCTTCTTATCCTTCATATTCTTCTACATCTTTGTCTTGTCCTAATTTTTGTTATTCTGATTTTTTTTTTCTTTTCTTCGGTCTTCTTCCTCTTCTTTTCCTTCTTGTTCTTCATCGACTTCGTCTTCCTCTTCTCTCTCTTATCCATCTTTCGGATTTTCTTCTTCCTCGTCCTTTCCTTCTTTTTTTTTTCATCATCTTCGACTTATTTTTCTTCTTTTTCTTCTTCTTCCTATTATTTATCTTTCGATTTTCTTATTCCTCATCTTGTCTTTCCTCTTCTTCATCGTCTTCGACTTCTACTCCTTTTTCCTCTTCTGATTTGTCTTCTTCTTCTTCCTCTTTTGCTTTGTCCTATTCATTATCTTTTGGTTTTTTCGTATTTTTCTATTCTTTTTCATCGTCTTCGACTTCTTCTTCTTTTTTTGGTTTTTATTTGTATTCTTATTTATTCTCCCATTTCAACGCCTTTATCTTATTTTTCTTCTCCAAATTATTCATCTTCTTCTCCTTCTTATCCTTTAACGTCTTCGTATTTTCCCACTTATTATTATTATTATTCTTATTCTTATTCTTCTTCTGATTATTATTTTTCTTTTCTTTGTATTTTCTTTCTTCTTCTTCTTCTTCTTCTTCTTCATCGTCTTGAACTTCAACTTTTTCTTCTTTGTCTTCTTCTTCGTCTTATATATCTTTCGATTTTCTTATTCCTCATCATTTTCTTGCATCTTCATCATGGTCTTACTTCTTCTTCCTCTTATGTTGGGTTTTCTTCTTCTTCCACTTTTGCTTTGTCTTATTCTTCTTCCTCTTCTTTATCTTTTGGTTTTTTTTTACTCGTATTTTCCTACTTCGTTTTCATCGCATTTGACTTCTTCTTCATCATCTTTGTATTCTCTGAGTTCTTCTTCTTCTTCTTTCGGTTTTTATTAGCCTTCTTCATCCTCTTCTTCTTACTTCTCCTTGGTATTATTTGTCTTATCCAAATTCTTCATCTCTTTCTCATCTTCACCTTCTTCAACTTTGTCATCTTTCGATTTTCTTCTTTTTTTACTTTGTTTTCTTCATCTTCCAGTTTTTCCCCTTTTTCTTCTTCTTCTACCGGTTTTCGTCTTCAACTCCAACATCCTCATCGTCTTATCCTTGTTATTCTTCACTATTTTGTCCAACCCATCTTGTTCTTATTCTCCAGGGTTTTATTTAGGCCTGGGTAAAATACCAAAAATCGAAGAACCGAACCAGAACCGAACCGATTAGGAGGTACCAAAACCTATAAAAATACATGATGGATCCTAAACTCTTATACCCAGAACTGAACCGAGAACCGATAGGGTATCCAAAATATCTGAAATATAATTATATACCCATAAATATTAGTGAATTTTCTAGGGCATTTCGGCATATTTTTGATTTTACGGATATATTTTCTTTAGTTTTTCGGGTTTTTGGATATATTTTCGGGGTTTCGGATATATTTTATGCATTTCGGGTATATTTTGTTTAGTTGTTATGGGTTTTCGGGTATATTTTTGGATTTTCGGGTAATAATTATCCGAACCGATTAAGATCCGTTTTTTCGGATTTTTATTGGTTCTTGAATCTCAAAACCGAACCGATCCAGAACCGATTGGAACCGAACCGGAACAGACCCGAAACCATATCGGTTTCTAAATGGGTCCAAAATCCTATTACCCGAAAGACTTGGAACGATCCGAATACCCAAATGCCCATGACTAGTTTTATTCGACTTCTTTTCGTCTTCTTTCTGTCTTTTTCGACTTCTTTGTCATCTTCTTCGTCTTCTTATTTATCTTTTTCTCTTATCCTCCTACTTTTTTTTTTCTTTCACTTTTTTTTTAATTGAGTTTTCTTTCACTTCTTCATCTTCTCCATCTCCTCCGACTTCTTCTATTTATTTTTTCTTTTATTTTTTCTTCATTTTCTTCTTCACTCTCATTCTTCATCGTCTTTGTCTTTACAAAATTCTTACTCTTCGGGTGTTTCTTTCTCTCGTCTTCTTATTCGTTTACTTTCACATATCTTATAAATATTCATTTGATTATATAATAAGTATTAATTTCCAAAGATTAATATAAAATCTCAAACAAAACCCATCTCAACACCACAATCATTACATTACTTTATCCACCACGTCCTTGGATTTAGGTGCATATCACTTCCCCATTGCAAAGTTCGCACAAATTAAAGTCGGATTTATCATACGAATCCAAACTAATTAACACGTAAATTATATCGATTTCAGACTTCACAAACTATATAATATATATAAATGAGATATTAGTTCAAACTCCCAAGAAATACAAAATTACAATACAATTGCTTCAAATCCAAAGCTCGAACATTCAAGGCCTTGAGCCACAACGGTCTTTGATAATACCTCCTCAAGATATTCACAAAGACGATCCACACACATAATTTTTTTTATTCATATTATTTACTCTCCATATCTTTCTTCATTTTGTCCTTCTCATGATTTCTCACTATATAAATGATCCAATTCCATTACCATTTTATTGTACTTCCCATGATTCTCCACGAGTTTTCTCGATATAGATTAAAATTTAAAACCCATCTAGTGCTATATTCACTTTCTCTTATATCTCTTTAATTACACCACAATACGTCTCAATGTGTCATTGTGAAACTTTTCTCACGCAATATATGTACCTCTATTTAGTTTGATCAAACACATGGAAAAATCCCATAGCAAAGGTTTTATCAAACCCAAGCTTCACGTTCAGCGAGAAATAATCTTTTCACAGCATCACAATCTTTGACACTTCCATTTTGTGCCATATCTCTGTTCTTCTTCTCCTTTTATTTCCTCTTTGTATTCTTCTAAATAAAAGTAGATTCATATTGAATATAGAACATGTTAGCAAAAGTGACGAAAAGAAGTAGAGCATGTGTACATAACAAAATTTTAAAAATAATTCAAATAGATATGATCTTAATACATATGTTCTTAATATAAAAAGAACATTACCTAATCCTTTTTTCATTTTCTTCTTCGACATCTTCTTATTCTCTTGCTTTTATTTAAAAATAAAGGGATGACTGCCTAAACCCTTCCCTATACTAATTGCCCATACTCATTCCCCTAAACTATTACCCTCATCGCTAATCCCCCTGAACTCAAAACTTTAATCACCAAAACACCCAAATTATTTAATTGAAATTTGAAATGAAATTTACTATAATATAAATGTAAAACTATATCCTTCCACACTTCTTTAACTATATGATCAAAGTCGATGGACCAAAATACATTGCTAAGCTGGCCGGAGATTAGAGTCGTGAGCAGCTGAGGACGGAGGTGGTAATCTCATCAAAGCAACGTCAGTTTCTACATCGAGAAGACTCAAAGCGGAAAAAATCGATTGAGATATAGGATCCTTCTTTGATGTACTTGAACATTAGGGATAAATCCATCGGTAAAATCGATTGAGATATAGGATCCTTCTTTGATGTACTTGAACATTAGGGATAAATCCATCGGTAAAATCGATTGAGATATAGGATCCTTGTTTGATGTATTTGAACATTAGGGATAAATTCAATAAATTTTTTTCTTAGACAATATGCCTCAGCTAGTCGAAGCAAATGTTGAGGTTGCTTGTGACCAATCCGAAAGTTAATTAGTATCTGTTGCCTCAGTCTGAAATATATTTTGTGTTATTAAAATTCAAAGTAAAATTATCTTAAATAGAACCCAACTAAGTCTAATAATGTCGAAAGATCGCTTGAGTAAATATTTTGTTTTTATCATTACGTTTAACAAAATATTTTGGGTTTTTGCTTCAATTGCAGATTTCATGTCATCTAAACACTTTCTTATTATGTGTACAGATTTTTCCCAGCGGTGGAATCTACTTACCCGTAGAGTCAAAGACACTAAAAAACTTCATATTCTTAACCTTAACTAATTAAGATGAAATATTTGACCATACTTTTTAATTTAGCATTTCTCTTTGAAGGTGATTAATTTGTTCTTGATTTCGTGTGTGGAACATAATTTGTTATTTCAGCAATACGTAATTAACTTTAGTGACCTAAAACAGTGTATACCACGTCCCCGATGGTCACATATAATAATGAATCACAACACAAGGCCACTTTCTTCTTCTTGTCGATTAAAAGACTCGTGAAAGAAGGCTTGGAACATATCGCAATGGTAGATAACAAACAGCTTGGGTGACCAACCAAGCCTGCGATATGTTCCAAGCCTTCTTCATTGAAGAATTGAAATGGCACATTTCGGAGAAGAATAAGAACGGATACGACGCCGTTCTGCTCCAGGTCATCGCTGATCACAAGAAGATCTTCTGGGACGTATGCGTGAAAGCTCCCGGCGGAGAAGAAGACTCCTCCCATTTCAGAGATAGCTAAAATTGGGAAACTTTTTCATGGAAAATATGGACACACTACAGGAAAATGAGGAATTTATAGCGGTGCATTATAGCGTTTATTGTGGTTTTGCTATGGTTTAGTTTTTAATAGCGTTTGTTATTTTGTAAACGCTATGAAATTATCGGCTGTATGGAAATAAATGGTGATGCTTAGAATACATAATATTAATATTTTTAAAACGCTGTCTAATTTGAAAGCCGGAAGAAAAATTAGTAAACTTATTTGCCCCGCTTAACACTTAGTGAAATTTTCACAATCCCTCCACTCTCGTTCCCTCTCATCTCACTCAGAGAAATTAATCTCAACTCACTCTCCCGCTCGTTTCACTTTCAGATTTCGCCTCTTCTTTGATTTCTCAAGCTCCTCTTCTATTCTCACTCTCCTCCTGCTATCGTGCACATCGATTTCTCAAGCTCCTCTTCTATTCTCAAGTCTGAAGAATTTTTTTTCGATTGAAGGTTAGCTTTGGTTCTGGCTGCTCGATATCATATATATTTAGGGTTTAGAAACTATTATCGCAGGTTTACAGACAGATTTTTGAAAAAAGGGTTTGCGAAATTTTAGAGTTTTCGTTTTAATTTGGGGCTAATTTCTTAAGGCCATTGTTTCAATTAGGGGTTTCGATTTAGATTTATGATTTAGTTTCGTTTGTACCAATTTTCTCGCCAATCGACATCGATTTCTTTTGTTTCACTATTTCGGGGTCTGATTTCACTATTCTCTGATTTCACTTTGGTCTGGGAGCTGTTGCGGTGTTGTAAAATGGACAAGTCATGGGTTTGGCTTCCGAGGTATGGACTTGTATTTTTAATTTTGTCAAAATCTTACACACATCTTAGATTCTTATGCTAATCGAACTTTGAATATTTTGTAAATTAAAGGGCAAGCGTTGAGTATGAGGAAGGTGCACGTGCTTTTGTGTTTGCATCAGCAAAGACGTTGGGTAACCCTCTGTAGATGTTTTGTCCCTGTTTGGATTGTCAGAATGTGTGTCATCAAGATATAAACACAGTCCTGGATCATTTGGTTATTAGTGGTATGGATGAAAAGTATAAGAGGAGTGCTTGCTGATATACTCATATATTGCATGTTTTAGCATGCATTTCATTTAGAGTTTTGTGTCATTCACATGCATAATCATGGTTTTGTCTTGCATTTAAGTCTCATTTAGAGTTTAGGACATTTGCATTAGGTCCTAGTGAGTTACTACATTCATTTGGAGTGTTTTTAGGTGTTTATCGAGAAGCAAGCCAAACACCAAGTATCGATCGATACCCCTCGGTATCGATCGATACCAAAGCTTCAGGGGATTACATCGATGCCTTTGCTCGGTGTCACAGCTCGGTATCACCACAGGAAGAACCCGGGGGAAAAAGCCTTAACACGGAGCAAAGATACCGAGGTGTGTCCTCGGTATCCAAACACCAAGTATCGATCGATACCCCTCGGTATCGATCGATACCCAAAGCTTCAGGAGCCATACACCGATGCCACTGCTCGGTATCACGGGTCGGTACTGGCACAGGGAGAACCCGGGGGAAAAAGTCCTTAATGCCTAGCAAAGATACCGAGGTGTGTCCTCGGTATCCGCCAAACACCAAGTATCGATCGATACCCCTCGGTATCGATCGATACCGAGCGGTGAAACGCCCAAATCAGATCTTTTTATTCACTTAAACCGGGTCGGTACCCGGTTTGTCCCGGGTCGACCCGGTTCGCCCATTTTCATTTATAAGCCCAAAAACCTAATTTGTGAGGGCTAAGCTTTCTTTTCCCTAGAGTTGGGTTTATCCCAAACTCTTCTTAGGATGATTTTGGATGGATCTTCATCATTTATGCCACTCTAGTGAAGGATTCTTCAACCTATCTTTATATTATATCTATTTAATTCTTGTTTTATATTATTATGTCTCTTTCTCTTGTGTTCTTCATTGTTCTTCATATTTAGGCCTTTGCCCCATTTTTTGTTGGATCTTAGATTTAGCTTGATTTAGATGGCTTGATGATTGATTCTTGATGCTTATGTTCTTAATCCTTGCATTCCTTTCTTGTCTAGAGTCCTTAATGCTAGATCTAGCTTGAAAGAGTGGGTCTAGATCATAAGGCATTTCATGAACACCAAGTGTTTGATGAAATGCCAAGACCAACTAGACAAGAGATTTATGTTCCTAGCCTAAGAGATTAGTTGTCTAGGGTGTATTTTGGTTGATCTTGTTTACATTCTTAATGCTTGCTAATCATTGATCCACAAATGAGAGTTTGCTAATGGATTGAGTGATTAGCATAGTGATTAGTTGCTTGAAAGAGAATTAGTCAAGATTAGTGATCATAACCTAAGGATTAGCATTGATTGAGTGTGTTAGCATCATTAGTTAGTTGTCTTGATGATTATTAGATGATGATTTAGGTTGATCCTTGTTGGGTCCTTCACTTAGGTTGGTTCTTAATGCTAGTTTTGGATTGATGAACCATAGTTTAGAACTACACCTAGATTAGGTAGCTCTAGTTGGCGTGACAAACCAATCTAGAGCTACACCTTAGGATTTATGGTCTCATCCCATGCATTAGGGAGAGATTCGAGTAAACGGTGTTAGTGCTAGATTAGGTTTATCCATTCGAGTCTAGAGCTTAAGCATTTCACGCCCGATAGGTGTTCGATGAAATGCTTGAACAAGACTTTTTGTGAGCTTTTCGTGCCTAGCCAACGATGGTTGATGTCTAGGGTGATTAGCGAACTAATTGGGATTGGAGATTAATGCTTGTTAATCATCTTATCACAAACGAGAGTTTGCTCTTGATTTGGTGATTAACAAAGTGATTAGTGCCACGACGGTGGATTAGTCATAGTTATGAATCCCATGTTCTAGGATAGAGTTTAATGCTTCCGAATGATTCGTTGTTTGATCGTATTCCATCGCCTTGATAGCTTAGTCCGTGATCCAACTCTTATATCTTTGTTTTCCCTTCTTGCAATTGTTTCCCTTTAGTTTATAAAACATAAAAACAACAAAAACATCGCTCTAGCTTAGGAAGTTTCATGCATTCTTAGTGTGTCAACCTTAGCCTCTTCGGTTCGATCCTCAAATACTATACAACGAGGTATTGATTCGGGACTTGCAAAAGTCCTACTCATCAATTGGCGCCGTTGCCGGGGAGGCTTAGCGTTGATCATTAGGATTTTGATTCTTCTTGAGACTAGAGTTTTTATTTTCTTTTGTTGCTAATCTTTTCACTTCTCTTGTGATTTTCATGAAGGGAGTGACACGGAGGAAGCAACCGTCAAGCTAGTGACGTTAAACGCGCCGCTTGGGGACTCCCCCGAGCCTATCCATTGTCGAGCTTGAGACACAAAACAAGCATGTCAATAAGGGTCTTTTGGGTTCAAGGTCGTGGCGTGGCTTGTTGGTGGTGATGGCCAAAGCTCTTCCTCCATCTCCATTCACCTAGTCTCACTCCTCATTTGTAAGTATTTCTTTCCTTTTTAGTCTTTTTGCATTTTTATTTTTCGTTTTCTTGGTCTCTCTCTTGAACTTCTTTCACACCGAGACGTTGTGATCTAAGTTTGGGGGAGGGACCGGTGTCTAATCTTGTGTTTTGTGATCTTATTTTGCCTTTGCATACTTGAGTCTCATGCATATCATGCATTTTCAATAAATTTGAAATTTTTAGACTAGATAAGCATTTGTTCTCATGTTAGGAAGGATTTCTAAGCATGCTTTTCATTCTAAGTGATCGGTGGATGCTGACTTTAGGATGAATTGTTGACTAAAATGGACTTGTGGTAAATTATGGATTGTCTAAGTGATCGGTGGATGCTGACTTTAGATGATTCATACAATGATTAATGTCACGAAAGTGTGCTAATCTACTTGAAAGTGTTCCATGTCATAAGAATAAGTGTGCATTGAGTCTAGATGCATTGCATTTTAGGTAGATTTGCATGAGCATTAGGAGCAATGATAGGTTATCCATGTGAAGTATTATTTTTAGAGCTTGATTCAATGCCCTTGTTGCTTGTTGCTTGATGCTTTTGATCTCGTGTTGAAATCAAGGATGAACCATATTTTGACCTTGCGTTTCATTACTAGGGTCTTAGCTAAAGCAAGTCTCGATTTGAATTCAATCCTATCTAAGTGAGAACCTTAATCTTGACTCATTAATTTTCGTGATCATGCATTGCATAATGAACTCATGGATTCCGCATACATACTTGGGTCATCTTATCCCTTTTTACCACTCTTGTTGGCCCAAGTAGCCAATTCCCACCTTTGGAATGGTTTACCCCACCTAAAACTCAACCTTCTTTCAAGCCTACATGTTTAGTGAGCGTTGTGAGGCCTTATTTTTGAATGGACTTAGCAAAAAGTGTTGGGTCTAGAGCGACAAGGAAAGGCTTTCATGTAGAACTAGCTCACACATCAATGAGCTAGATTAGGCTAAGTTAGATAGGTTGGGATCTTGGGGCAAGAAAAAGAAAAAGAAACAAAGGTGTTGGGATTGGAAAAGTGGAAAGAAAGAAAGAGGATTGGGAGAATGATTAGGGGAAGCAATAAGTTTGAAATGGTTGGCATGAATATATTTGGGTTAGCTCTAAGTGTTAAAAGATAGTCTCTAGCTTGAAAAAAAAAGAAAGAAAAGAAGCCAAAAGGGCTAAGCTTAGACATGAAGAAAAAAATGAAGAGACTAGAGAAAGCAAAAGAAGAGCTAAGTCAAGGAAAATAATGGATGCCAAGCCATTGGTTGAAGAAGAAACCCCCTAAGTGCTTAAATAGAAGAAGGATGATGAAGAGATGTGGTGTAAGAAGGCAAAAACGCCTTGTGAAGGGTAGCTAGGATTGCTTCTTTGTGGGTTTAGAATTAGGGTTGATTTTGTGATGGGATATTGGGTAGATGAAAGTCTAGCCTTGTATGCATCTATTGCTCTTCACCCTTAGCATTTTGCCAAAGTTCATTCCTTCAAAAGAGAGATCCCTTGTTTGGAAACCGCCACATGTATTGAGATCATCTTTATCTCAAAACCAAAACCCTTAACCAAATGAGTTTGTTTGCATTGCATGAGCATGATTCACTTGAAACAAATAATGAATGTTAAAGGATTTGATGATATTGATGCTTGTGTAGGTTAAGGCTTGAATTTGATTCGTATAGGGAAGGATATGGCTAGCTCTTTTTAAGTAAACTCGATTGATCGCATCTTAGAGCTAGTAACTTGGATATTGAGTTGAATTCTTTTTTTTGATACTTTTGGATTTGAGCTCCCATTTTTAGTCTTCTCCATTTCTTTATTCTTCTTTGCTTGAGGACAAGCAAAGGTTTAAGTTTGGGGGAATTGATATTCATGCATTTTACATGTTTAAGCATATATTTTACTTAAGAGTTTTGTGCCATTTGCATGCATAATCATGGTTGAGTCTTGCATTTAGGTCTCATTTAGAGTTTAGGACATTTGCATTAGGTCCTAGTGAGTTCTTGCATTCATTTGGAGTGTTTTTAGGTGTTTTGGAGGCAATTGATGGTGTTTGGAGTTATGGAGCATGGTAGAATGCAAAGCTCATCCGAGACGCCTGAAAGATGTGTCTGAACGAAGGCCCTCCGATCTGAATCAGCCTCAACAGTCTTCATAGGAGTTGTAGAGGAGTGATACATCTGTCTACAGGAGTTGAAATCAGTCCATTTGGACATCACGTTAGGAAGTTATCGCCGATTTACCGAAGACTATCCGGATCGGGAGCAAGTGAAGCGGTTGAAGGAGTTTGGGAGTTTGTCAGCTCTCACATCGACCAGAAAGCAGTCACACATCGGTGCAACACATTGATGCTACACCAGGGAGCTTAACCTCGACCAGAAGAAGCAGTCACACATCGATGCAACACATTGATGTTAGCTTCAGCAGGATTCACATCGATGCAGCCGAAGTGTCTCAAAGATCAGGCCATATGAAGACGTTCCCATGCCCAGTTTAATCTGATGTCTTCATGAAACCTGTAGAGGAGTGAATCAGAGGTACACAGGAGTTTGAATCACATCATTTGGACCTCTGGATCGGATTTTATGGCCTAGACACTGAAGCATGATCTGCCTTGCCGAGAAGAGATGACATCGTCCAAAGAAACGGTAAAACGAAGTTCTTCCGATCATATTCAGCCTCTCCGGCCTTAATGAAAGTTGTAGAGGGAAGAGTTAGCTGTACACACAAGCAAACATCATGTCATTTGGACATCAGGCTAGGGAGATGCCTCGAATGTATCGAAGACGCATCCAAGATCCGACCGGGTCAATACCCGGTTTGTTCCGGGTTGACTCGGTTTGCCCATTTTCATTTATAAACCCAAAAACCCTAATTTTCATTTTAAGTTTTCTTCTTTCTAGAGTTGGGTTTATCCCAAACTCTTCTTATGATTTTGAGAGGGATTTTGATTGTTCTTCATACAAATGCCACTCTAGAGAAGATTTCTTCACCCTTATCTTTATATTAATGCATCTTCTTTACCTTTATTTCTTCTTCTTTTATGTTCTTCATATTTAGGCCTTAGGCCCCTTTTGTTGGATCTTAGATTTAGCTTGGTTTTTGATGGCTTGATGATTGATTTGTGATGCTTATGTTCTTAATCATTGCATTCCTTTCTTGTTTAGTGTTCCTAATGCTAGATCTAGCTTGAGAAAGTAGATCTAGATCACAAGGCATTTCATGAACACCAAGTGTTTGATGAAATGCCAAGACCAAACTATTCAAGAGATTTATGTTCCTAGCCTAAGGGATTAGTTGTCTAGGGTGTATTTTGGTTGATCTTGTTTATATTCTTAATGCTTGCTAATCATTGATCCACAAATGAGAGTTTGCTAATGGATTGAGTGGTTAGCATAGTGATTAGTTGCTTGAAAGAGAATTAATCAAGATTAGTGATCTTAACCTAAGGATTAGCATTGATTGTGTGTATTAGTATCATTAGTTAATTGTCTTGATGATTAGATGATGATGATTTAGGTTGATTCTTGTTGGATCCTTCACTTAGGTTGGTTCTTAATGCTAGATTTGATAAGATAAACCATAGTTTAGAACTACACCTAGATTAGGTAACTCTAGTTGGCGTGACAAACCAATCTAGAGCTACACCTTAGGATTTATGGTCTCATCCCATGCATTAGGGAGAGATTCGAGTAAACGGTGTTAGTGCTAGATTAGGTTTATCCATTCGAGTCTTGAACTTAGGCATTTCACTCCTAACCGGAGTTTAAATGAATTGCTTGAACAAAACCTTTTGTGAGCTTTTCATGCCTAGCCAATGAGAGTTGATGTCTAGGGTGATTAGTGAACTAAGTGGGATTGGAGATTAATGCTTGTTAATCATCTTATCACAAACGATGGTTTGTTCTTGATTTGGTGATTAACAAAGTGATTAGTGCCACGACGGTGGATTAGTCATAGTTGTGAATTCCATGTTCTAGGATAGTGTTTAATGCTTCCAAATGATTCATTGTTTGATCGTTATCCATCTCATTGATAGCTTAGTTCATGATCCACATTTCTATCTTTGTTTTCTTTCTTGCATTTCATTTTCTTTCTTTAGTTTAAAAACATAAAAACCAAAAACATTGCTCTAGCTAAGGAAGATTCATGCATTCCTAGTGTATTGATCTTAGCCTCTTCGGTTCGATCCTCAAATACTACAATGATATGAGTGGATTTGAGGTATTGATTAAGACCTAAAAAGTCTATCTATCACTTGCTGAAGTATCCATGGAGATATAAGGAGTGAGAATACAGTTGATGAGCAACGTGGTGACTTAGAAGCCTATGAGTTGTTTAGGTCTGCTTTCTTTGACAATGAAGATAATACACAGTCCTCGAATAAGAATGGAGAACTGCCTAAAGTGTTTGAAGAAGAATCCGAGTTTAAGAAGAAATTAGAGGATGCAGAAACTCCCCTCTATTCGAGCTGCCCAAACTACACCAAAGTTGCAGCAATTATGGGTCTATACCGCATTAAAGTTAAGAGTGGAATTTCAGAGAATTTCTTTGATCAGATTTTGACTATGGTTCATGACATGCTTCCTAAAGGTAATGTGCTTCCTAAATCCACATATGAGATAAAGAAAATTTTGAAGGTCTTTGGGTTTGGTTATGAGGTTATTCATGCTTGTAAGAATGACTGTATTTTGTACCGAAAGCAGTATGAGGAGATGAGTAGCTGCCCAAGATGTGGTGCTTCAAGATGGGAACTTGATAAGCATTCTGGTGAGACAAAGAATAGGATTCCAGCAAAGGTTCTTAGGTATTTCCCGATCAAAGACATATTCAAGAGGATGTTTAGATCGAGGATAATGTCTAAGAATTTTCAATGGCATTTCAGTAATGCTTCTGAAGATGGAACAATGAGACACCCCGTTGACTCATTGACTTGGACGCAGGTCAATGCTAAATGGCCACAATTCACAGCTGACCCTGGAAACCTTCGACTTGGTATATCTACAGATGGGATGAATCCCTTTTCTATCCAGAACACAAAGTACATCACATGGCCAATGATGTTAATCAACTACAACATGCCTCCAACTATGTGTATGAAGTCAGAGAACATAATGGTAACCCTTCTGATTCCTGGACCAACTGCACCCAGTAATAACACCAACTGCACCCAGTAATAACATCGATGTTTATCTTGCTCCTTTGATTGATGATCTGATTTATTTGTGGAATGAAGGTATCCAGATATATGACTCATTATCCCAGGAGAATTTCACACTTAGAGCTATACTGTTGTGGAGTATCAGCGACTATCCAGGTTTGGGGACCTTGGCTGGATGCAAAGTAAAAGGGAAACAAGCATGTAATGTATGTGGAAAGGATACACCATATCGTTGGTTAAAATTCAGTCGAAAGCACGTCTATTTAGGCAATAGGAAATGTCTCAGGCCTGGGCATCCTTACCGACGCCGGAGAGTTTGGTTTGACAACACTGTGGAGGAAGGTACTGCTAATAGAATTCAAACAGGAGCTGAGATATTTGAGCTACTAAAGGATTTTAAGAATGAATTTGGAAAACCTTTGGAGAATAAAATCAAAAGGAAAAGATCAGGTGTGGTTGAACATGAGGAGCTAACCCTTGAAGAGAATGAAGAAGACACTGACCAATGGAGATGGAAAAAAAGGTCCATTCTATTTGATTTACCTTACTGGAAGGTTAGTATTATGTCTATATAAGTATTTACAAAGTAACTTTAAACTGTTTATCGTTTTCTAAACATTTATCTCTTTTTGTTTTATGAGTTAGGATATGCCGGTGCGACACAACATAGACGTAATGCATGTAGAAAAGAATGTCTCTGATGCCATTCTTTCCATTTTGATGCACAGTGCTAAGTCAAAAGATGGTGTTAAAGCACGACAAGATTTGGAAGATATAGGGATTAGAAGAAACTTACACACTGAGCTACGTGGGAAAAAAACGTACTTACCTCCAGCTGCTTATTGGCTGACCAAGGAAGAGAAGAAGAGATTTTGCAAGAGGCTATCTGAATTCAGAGGACCAGATGGGTATTGTGCGAATATCGCCAATTGTGTCTCACTTGATCCTCCTCTGATTGGTGGTTTGAAGTCTCATGTTCTGCTCCAAAACTTGTTACATGTTGCATTGAGAGGGTTGCTGCCAAAAGGACCAAGGACTGCAGTTAGTAGGTTATGCAACATCTTCAGTAGGTTATGTCAGCGTGTAATTGACCCTGAGAACCTTATAACACTTGAGTCTGAGCTTGTTGAGACGATGTGCCAAATGGAGAGGTTTTTTTCTCCTTCTCTTTTTGATATAATGTTCCATCTCCCTATACATCTAGCACGAGAGTGTCGTCTGGGTGGGCCGGTTCACTTTAGGTGGATGTATCCTTTTGAAAGGTACGTAGTTTTTTTTCTTTTTTCATTTTGATATATATTTTATGTAACCAAATATATGACAAGATTGTTGTCTTGCTGACACCTAGGTACATGAAAACACTAAAGTCCTATGTCAAGAATTATGCAAGGCCAGAAGCATGTATGGCAGAGGGCTACTTGGCAGCTGAAAGTATTGCTTTTTTCTTGGAGTTTCTGCAGACATCAGTACCAGTTCTAGAATCTGCAAAATGTAATGAAGATGTGGATTCAGATGACCATTTGCTTGAAGGTCGTCCATTTCATAAGGCTGCAGAAGTTACACTATCTGATAAAGAGCGTGACATTGCTCACAGATATGTGTTAATGAACATGGCAGTTGTAAATCCATATGTTGAGTAAGTTCTGAGTGTTATTTATTTCATTTAAGATTGTTTATTACTTTCACTATCTGAATATTTACTATTTGGATTTTGAAATTAGTTTGCATCTTGAAGATTTGCAAGATAAGGATGTCTGTTGCAGAAGAAATCAAACTCTTTTATGGAAGTTACATGGGGAACGGTTTCCACAGTGGCTAAAAGAAAAGGTACAGCTATATCTCTATCTTTGTTACTCAATAATTTTGATATTAATTCACTTTATGCATCTTGTTTTTTGTTTCATCAGATCCCTACTAACTCAAAAGATCATTCTACAAAGCTGAGATGGTTAGCATATGGTCCAAAACATAATGCTCTGATGTATAAGGGTTTTATCATCAATGGTCATCGATTTCACACTGAAGACTTAAAGAGGAAGACTCAGAACAGTGGAGTAGCGTATGAAGCATTAACTATGTGTAGATCAAGTGCAAAAGATACTAATCAAGTGGCAGACGTAGTTTCTTACTTTGGAGTGATACAAGAGATAATAGTATTGGACTACCACATGTTTCAGGTTCCATTATTCAAGTGTAAGTGGGCCAACAAAAGGAATGGTCTGAAGGAAGAAGATGGTTTTACGCTTGTGAACTTCACCTTAAACCAAGCAGCATTCCTCCAAGATCCATACATTATGCCTTCTCAAGCAAAACATGTGTTTTACTCCAGAGAAGATGACTCATCACCTTGGTTGGTTGTTATGAGGGCGCCACCAAGAGGGTATCATGAGTTAGAGACATCTGAGGAGTTTGTTACTGCAGGAGTACCCATCGAAGACAATGATGATTTGGGGAATGAATCTTCTGATGATGAGAGTTTCTGTGTTAGGGCTGATTGTGAAGGGGTTTTGGTGGTTGATTAATTGTGCTAGGATTAGTAGATAGTTTATTAATTTCTAGACAGTTAGTGGTCCAGGTTTTATTACAAGCTATTAGTTTCTGATGGTTTACTATAGTTTCAGGTGAAACAATATGCAGCAGAAAAATGATGTAGCTACACGTCGCAGTAAGCGTCAAAAAGGTGAAGATGCAAGTGTTGAGTCACTGAAGACCCAACCCAGACGCAGAAAGTTTGTTATGGATGATCGAAATGATCATCCTACATTTGAAGAAGAGTCTCCAGAACAAGAAGAATAAAACGATGAGCATGAGGAAACAGAAGTTCAAGAACCAAGGATAGAGACGGCTCCCACTGTGGAAACAGAAGATACGCAACCTTCAACTGAAGCAGATGAAACTGAGCAGCCACCGACAAAGACAAAGAGAAAAAGGGGTTTAACTAGGATGAGTAAAGTTGCTAGAAACCATGAGGACAAGATTGAAGTTGAATTTATATCTCTTGGTGAACATGTTGGGGTTGGATCCGTAACACTTTCCTCGTTTCTTGGTGTTCTTGTGAGAGATCATTTACCTGTACTTCTTGGAGATTGGAGGCACCTTGATGAACAGACAAAAGATAGACTTTGAGCAGATTCAGGTAATGTTTAACTTATGAAACTATTGGTTTAAATTATAATATCCTTTTTAACTTCTGAAAATATTGTAGGCGAGGTTCAATTTGACAGAAACATGGCAAAAATAAAGTGTGTTTAAGCAGATGGGGTGTATATGGAGGTCTTCAAAGTCAAGGCTTGTAGGTCTTGTGCGTGGTATAGGGTGTAAGGAACAACTTATTAACTTAAAACCAAGCAATGTTCATTCTGTCTCAGCTTGGATGAATTGGGTGAAGACGAAGAAAGGCAAAGATTTTAAGGTTGTCTAGCTTCAACTTTATTCTAAATAGCTGTTTGTGTATGGATAATTGTAATCTGACAGTTTGGTCTTATTTTGAAGGTTCAAAGTGACAAATTCAGGGAACTAAGGAGATGTCAGATTCCCCACACCACTAGCCGCAAAGGAATGGTTCGCTTGGCTCATGAAATGGTATGATTCTATTAATTTTATCATAATCTATAAGTCAAAAGAGTGGATAAAGATTGCAGGAACTAGTAATTTGTATTATGCTTTTGTTAATTGTAGAAGAAGAAGAGTTCGGACCCCACAAAAGTGACTAGGAGTAAGGTTTGGGTACCAGGTCACACACATTCAGATGGGAGACCTGTGAGGATAGAGTTTGAAGAAACTATTGTAAGCATTCAGAATCTTGTTAGCTAGTTTCTTATTCGTTTAGGTTCTACTAATTGAGATCACATATTTGAAATCAGGAAAAAAATCAAATCAATTGACAGTGAAATGGAATCCACTGCCAGTATGAGTGTTAAAGACGATGATGTGAGTCAGGTTTTAGGCAAAGACAAACCAGGAAGAATTAGAGGAATGGGTAGAGGGGTAACTGCTACCAAGCTGGCATTCATGCATGCTAGAGACTCACATGTACAAAACTTGATGCTAAACAAGCTGAATTGGTGGATGTAGTTCGTGGTTTGCAGGATCAAGTTCGTGGCTTAACTACAGCGAAAAACGTAAGTTAACATCAAGTTTGTTCTTCTAAGTTAGCAATTTGAATCATTGTTGTTTCACTTTTAATTTTTCTTTTCTCCCAGAAGCAACGTGATGATATCTCCAATTCTAAGGTTAGTGATCTCTGCAAAGGAGGACCTAAGTGTCAGATTTTAAAAGTTTTTTGGTGTTTCTTTTTTTCAAAATTCTTCGTAACAAATGCAGATCTAGAGAGACATCATGCCAGCTGATCAGGCCCGTCTCTAGGGGGTGGTGAAAGGGACATACACCCTATGCCCCTTTTTTTAAAGGAAAAAACCCAAAATTATGAATAAAATATATATATGTTTGAGAAAAATGCCCAAAAAAATAATAAAAAATTTATATACTATAAAAAAGCCCAATTTTTTTTGTTTGCCTAAGACTTAAAAAAAATTAGAGACGTGACTGCAGCTGATATTTCGATTACTATTATGAAGCCAAATACATACGATCCTACTATAAATCATGCAACATATGTTTATCCAAAGACATTTAAACCACAATATGAGCACATGCGTGGCTATAAAACACAAGAGGTTACAACGAGAGCGTACCATGAATAGTTTGAGTAGCCATGAAACGAACCGCCAACATCCGAATATTTACCATTCCCAGAACTTATAAACCCTCACCAACGCCTGGCTCACCAATACCACTCCTCTGGCTCGACTGCAACAAATCATGGCTCAACCGAACATGGGTTAGAGCACTCGCCAACATCGGATATATGTAACCTCCTCCGGCTGTTGCTGCTAAAGCTGGATTCCCCAACATTTCAGTTACATAAACCGGATGGTATTGGTTTCCTAGCATGAACGGTGATGCAACCATTCCACCACCGGTAAATACATGTTGCCCTTGCGTTTGATGTTGCTGGGGCTGACCCTGATTAGCCATCAAACATAAATTCATCTTCACTGGACCCGTTTGGTAATGCCCATTTCCCGAGGATGCATGCCCCATTGAAGCAAGATGGCATGTCGCCGTTCGATTAAGAATCCTCTTCTTCGGCTCCTTAAGCGCCTCTCTTGCTCATTTCCTCGTTTGAAACCTTTAATCTTGCCCCTTGTAAATCAGAAGATTGAATCCGCGATCATTACTATTCCAAAACGAATCATCGCTGGAAGACCCTTGTTTATATGTTATATATATTTTCTAATTTGTGTTTAGTAAAATATGATTTAGAAAAATTAGTTTAACGAATACAACCTAATTCGAGATAGAGGTCATTTGATAATTTTGTTTTATTACTGTATAATTAATTTGTGTTCTCCAATTTTCTTTATTATTAAACTAAAATAAATATATAAAATAAAACAATGAGTTTATAATATTGTGATGAGCCCATGTGTGTTTACAAATAAAACTGTTTGACTTTCATCTTTTTGTAATCTATTTGCCTTCTTTTCTATTTCATATGTCTCCCCCCAAACTTTGAAACCATTTACTATGTGTTACCACCATGTTCTGATGCGGCCACTGATTCATAGAATTCTTTATCACCATCAAGGAGTCTTATGGCATAACAACTTTCTTTGAAAATTTTATGTGTAACGCTTCTAACGGTTCGAATAACTTCATAGCTCATATAATGTCTTTTGTGATTTATCATCATTCGTAGTTAATATAGCTTGCATGCTGATGAATGAATGTTAAATGTCTTATCGGTGCTCTTTCCTCTTAGTCGTGTTTTTTATCCTAAGCAAATATTTCATATGTTATACTGTTTGCATGCCAAAAAGTAGCTAAATTTCCTTCTTGTGCAGCCATAAGATAAAATCTATAAATAACATAATTAAAAGAATCTACACTTATTTAAAAGAACAATCTAACATATCTTTGAATTTAGATAAATTTGTTATATGAATAGAATAACAACCATTGAGTGTGTATTTATATTTGTTTTCTTTATATATATTAAATGTTTTAAGTTAATTTTGTCTTCTCGTTTTTCGTAGATACATTTTAGATATATGAATAACACAAATTTATACTTTTTTAGTTATTTGTTTTTACTTTAAAATACAATGAATTTGGCAAGGATTTTGTTAAAGACGTAATTATTGTAAATAATGTTTTTAACAAAAAAATTATTGTTAGTAAGCTGAAAAGGTTTTTATATATTTTTAAATTAAATAGAAGTTGGAAGGTTTTTAAAGTTCTTATGGTTTTTTAATCTTGAATTATTGAAAAATAAAAAATAAAAAAATTTGACCAATAAGGGAGGGACACGTGTCAAAGCTGGAGAGCACCCCTTCTTTCTTTATAAGGTAGATATCTATATTTAATATACCTATAATTAATTCGAAATGATTTAAATATAAATGTTATTAGCTTTGGGTAAAAGACAATTTAGAGAATTAATTGAAAAAACGACAGTCTTTTTGAAACAAAAAAATTACTCTAAAACGACATTTTTTATGTACAAATAAAACCAAAGTTTAGTTATACATAGATAACTTAAAATTACATGAATAAAATAACTTTGACTTATTAGAAGAAGATGAGTATATATAAAAAAATATTAACACACTTATCATTGATTAACCACAAACATATGAAAATTAAGTTAGATTTGTTAAAAAGAAATTACATTGATCTAAATTAGCTGGTTGAATACAGACATTAAATTTTTTTTTTTTTTGTATAATACAAATATTACTTTAAAGCTCATTTCCTATTGATTTGTCCCTTGGTCTGGTGGACGTTATACTTCTTTGTGTCTTTGTTCTACCTGTTGGAACTACTTTGTGTCCCTACACTACCTGTATGTTTCCTAATTCTGAACAACACATGATCAATAACCCTCTCATCATAGAGCATGTGCGAGCTAAATACACTCAAGGAAGCTCCCAAACTCGAAGAGTAAACAACGATTTCAGGAGGTAAAAAGACTTGCCTGTAATGGAAATTTCGCACTTAAATAATCTTCATAGTAGATTACTGACCTATAAGCTTCATGGAAAAACTCCATTGTATTACCAAGCCTCATGAGGTTTGTCTGATCTGGAAGAACTTCCATTGGTCCCGCAACTAAAGACACCCACCGTGGAGCAATAGGAATGGCTAGTTCGTAAACATACGTTTTTTTAGTAGTATCTTCTTTGCACATAACCTGAAAAGTGTGAAGATTTAAAGACAACACCCAATCCACCTTCTTGAAAAGTACTAAAAAGATTGAATATGGGACATGTAAACATACTCCACAGACTTTGGCTTTCCAGATAGTTTTGGTTACAATATAACAGAGGAGAATCTTCTGATTGATCCAGATTTATACGATAACTGTACTTAAACAGAGAAAATTCTGACAATATAAACAATTAAGAATCTACCAGGTTTTGCAATCAAATATATAGTTAACCTTCAGATTAAAAAGGTATTGGATATGGCTTATTTTCTATAGAAGCTGAAACCAAATTTGGGCACACATTTTTATGATAACGTCCATAAGTCATGGGAACCACTGCTTTCTTCTAAAGTTTTCCAATCAATAAGTAAATTCCCAGATTCTATAATGGAATATGTCTTGCGCGGAATGAAAAATATAGTAATAACTCTAACCCATTCACATATGAAAGAGATACTAGCTTACCTGGTAAACTAATTTCCCAACGCTGGCAGCTACGAAAGTTGTGTGGAACAGTGAATTCCAAATTGAAACTGCTTCCACCAAAAAATTGATAAATGAAAAAGAAAAAACAGGTAGAGATACCCACTCTTGATCTCAAGAGATAACAGATATGACAACAGTGTTACTTCTTTAAACAAAGGAGAGCTCTCACTTGTAACCTATAGCAAAACATATGAATCAGGGACACAAAACGTTTAGTAACCAAGAGAGAAGAGAGAAATCTTTTAAATTATCAACATTGATAACATTCGATTGTTTTACATTACAACACTCACACATACTTATACTACTTTCTTCTACTTGCATCCATGCTTTAGACCATACTTCTAGATCCTAGACTCTCTTACACAAGTCACACTACTAATCCTTATACTAGCTACAACAACTCATACCAACTCTTACAACTACACGTAGACTCTAACAACTACAACAACTCTACTTGGTCCTTTGCTAAGCTTTATACAACAAAACACACTTTCTCTTGGGTTTAATTAATCCGCAGCCCATTTGTCTTCTTAAGACAAAACCACACAAAGCCCAACTTATTCTTCTGTTGACTTTGCTTCCTTCTTGTTGACTTTCTTCTTCGACAACTTCTTATTGACTTTCTTCTTCTTGGCGTTGACTCATCTTCTTTCTCTAGACATGATTCTTTGTTCTTCTTCTTCTTCTCATTGATTTATACTTTCTCGTTTGCATGATTTAATCAAAGGATCAACCTTCAACAATAGTCTGGTATGTGTTATCTTTGGTCCACAAAAGCAATAAAAATTGATGAAGAGAATTAGAAGAATAACCTGTTTTGCATCCCCAGACGATTGTGAACCATTTTCTAAAGTCACGTTATCGAGCTGTTCAGATAAATCCTTGGAGGGCTTGCCACAGTTGATCAGTAAATTTGACGTGTCTTCTCTCTTAAGAACCCCGATATATTCCATGGCCGCAGCAAGAGAGGGCAACGAACCCGTAGATTTTCCGTTTTTTGAAAACGATAAAAAGACAGAGCTTCTGGTGAAGAACTTTTGCTCCGGTGTTCTCGAAAGGTTTCGCGCCAGGAGTTTCCTCGTTCTTCGGCTTCCGATCCTTGGGAGAACTTTCATATTCTGTTTTCGATCCTTGAAATCAAAGAAGAAGGAGTATAGAACTTTCATATTCTGTTTTCGATTGATTGAGAGTTTCTCTGATGTTTGTTTGTTAAATCTGAGAGGTATATGAGTATGGGAAAGAAACCTTCTCGTCGAGGTCAAGATTTGTAGGAACGCAATTTTTACAATATGGGCAAACTGATCGTTTGTAAAGAAATAACATAATATATCGATAAACATTATACACAGATGATACCGATACAGGAATTAAGAAGAAGATTTGCAGAGTTGAGACGAATCTTCTTCCTTAATTCTGTAAACGTCCCTTAGTGTGACGGTTGCATGGCGTTCTGAATCACATGATACAATTGCAACTATTCTGTCTCGCACAACCCAAAAACAGAATCTAACGAACACTTTTTTATGTGTTGTACTTTCAGACTCGAAAAAATAAAATAAATAATTAGTAAGGGATTTGCTATATGTCTTAGCATGAAGAAGATAAACAATGGCTTGGTCTTATAAGCTCAAGACCAACGTCCAAAATAAAGTGGAGTGTTGAGCATCAATTGTCATCATAATGACGTGATTGAATTTTATGTTACAAACTTAATCAACTTTGATTTTGTAGTTACAAAATTCAATTCAAGGAGATATTTTGTTGACTCAAATATAATTTAAAATGGATTTGGACCAAAAGAATAATCTTTTAAATCGTTGGTCCATTTGCCAAATCACGAAGCCAGCCTAAGTCCGGTTCGAGTATCTCCTCTCTCCAATACACCTAAGTGTATCCAAAGTTTTGAATCTTGTTATAATTTTACACTTTATATATCAGAGGAATTTCATCTTATATTTCTAATATGAGACATTATACAAATATTACATTTTATATTTTACAAACAACCCACTTTGGACATCTATTTCTCATTCAAACTAATTCCGTTTTTGACATATGAATACACTATTACATAGTGTTTTTAACAAAGAATCTTACGATTCTAATATCCGGTCATTCCGAAAACTAAGTTGCTCGAAAACGCCACCAGAATATGGTCTTAAACCATTTGTCCAAAAACGAGTTCCAACAAGATTATCATTGGCAAGGAGAGGCCTCAAGTGTAGATCTTGAAAACTGTTTTGTTTTTATTTGGATTGAATCAAGTTTGCAAATTGAATTTCAAGCATATGATTTTATTAATCTTGAGTTTTTATTTGATAAAATTAGATTAGAACGCGATTAAGTACTTAGAAGCAATCACATGTGCCAAAGCGACGATTGCATAATCCTCCCTTTGGACATCTAAAGCTACAATCGAAGTCGCTCTTGCAAGTTGGAAGTGGAGTGAAAGTTGGAAGTACCACCTCCAGATTCCTGCCGGTGACGGCGTTATTTGAACTTCCGGGGATAAGTCTGACTCCGGTTAGCTCTCTTGCTTCTGCTCCAAGATCTTTAGAGAACTCCGGTTAGTCAAAATTCAAACACTATATCATATTTTATAGCAAATGCTGTTGTAACAGAGAATTTAGTAGAGAAGAAAAGAAAAAGAAATTATATATTTATCCAAATACAACAGTTTTCATGTTGAATTTTAGATATTTTTGTTAAAAGAGTTTTAAGGTAAAAGGCATTGACTGAAATATGTGAAGTGTGAACAATAAACAATTTAATTAGCTGAGATAGTATTTTTTGTGAGACAGAACATGTAAACAAAAAAAGAGCTGAAAATAGATCCATATCTTTCGCTGAAAAAGGGTGATAGTGTTGATAATTATTGGGAGTATTTCCAAATTAATGTTTTTAAAATTTTTAATAATTGATAATTCATTATCTTGAGTTATGTTTTTTAACTACAATATTTTAAAAATTTTCATATTAATTTTATGATCTAAATTTCCACTACGAAATACAATGAACAAAGACAAGGTCTTGTCCATCATTCCCATAAACATATTGGCTTTAACGGTTAAAAAAAAATATCTTTTAATATTTGTGCAGTTAAAAAGAATAACAAAGTAATTTACATGAAACAAGCCGATTATATCCAAACGAGAGCTAGATTCAATATTGACAATATATATATATATACATATAAATATATAATGTTTTAATTATTTTGATTAAAGATGTTTTGAAAATAATTATTGGTAAGATTTTGAATTGAAACTATTTTTTAATATTTTTATATATTGAATGATATTAATTTACTTTAACTAAAATAAATGGAAATATTTTTAGTTAAAAATAGATAAAAATAATTACTAGATGTGATGACCAAAATAAAAAATGGAGAGTGGAATCTTGAGAGAAACATTCCTCATTTTCAAATTTAGTTTTGAGTTCTCAACTATAAAATTTTAGTCATATAAAATGATATATGATGACAATTTTTTGAATCACTTTAATATATATATATATATATATATATATAATAAATAAAAATACTTACTTGATGTGATGATCAAAATGAAAATTAAGAGTGAAAACTTGAGAGAAACGTTCCTCATTTTTTTTTTTTTTGGAATTCTCAACTATAAAGTTGAAGTCATATACCCATATATATATTTATAATCTGGCAAGTCCAATCGTCGTTACTGGTCAAAGATTTGGAGAGTTAATAGTACAATCTTATAAATATTACTTAAGATCCAATTTAAAAAGATGTAATTAAGACAAAATCAGATAAAGAAAGTGTGGGTGCACTTGCCCCCGTTAACTTTTAAATATTTGTAATTTTATTAAATAAATTTCGAATGATTGTAAAAAATTCAATGCAAATTTCCTTTTATTGCCCCCATTAATTTTATTGTCTGATTTCAAATTGCCCCTTTTTATTTTAAGTTTATTTCATTTTCTTTAAAATATTGTTTCCTTTTTTATTTTTTATTTACCTAGCTATCTAAAAATAACTCCCTCAATAGTTATGTATGTATATGTAATATAAAAATATCTAAAATTAATTACGTACGAAACATATATGATATTTCAATATTTTATAATTTTATGTCTTCAGTCAAATATATTGCTACTGTAGCGCCCGCGTTCCGGAAGAATTGATTATTGAGGAAAAATAATTAATTCGG
>PKML01032302.1:38816-63123 GCA_002933935.1 Eutrema yunnanense
CGTTAGTCAGGATGGGCAGCTCGAAGAGCAATCCTCCTGCGATCCCTCCCAAATCCATAGAGATCACAGAGATCAGGGAGTGTAATCATGTACCTCACTCCGCGAGCCATGAAGGACAGGCTACCACCCTGTGCGTCCCGCATAAGCTCATCTGAATAGCTAACGCGAGTTGTCGCCATAAACTGACGAACCAAGTTTGGGAAAAGGTCATGTTGCTGTGTAGCCAGGTGACCAAAACCAATCTGCTCAAGCAGACGAGCCAGATCCGAGTCGAGACCCAGCTGATGCAGAGAAACTCCATCCACAAACCTGGTAGGCTTAACACCCAACCACGCGTTGTAGAACAGCGTGTCGAAATCATCCCACGCCTCATAAATGGGTCTAAAAGCGGTGTCATCACTCAAGGCATACGCCTTCTCCTGTCCATCCCAATCTCTTTCGGAGGCTATCTTGGTACCCTCGCGTCTAGGCCAAGGGTTCCTGCGTGGGGCTGCAGGAACATCCGTAGCAGATGGGTTAGAGCTCGATGCGTCTGTAGTCCTGGATCTCTTTGACCTATATGTCATCTGCAAACAAAACACAAAGAAACATCATAAATCCAACACCTCTCAGCAATCACATAAATTTCTTATCGTCAAACTCGCATGGTGTCGATCGATACTAGAGGGTATCGATCGACACCCTAGGCCAATTCCAGTTTCATCGCATATCCACAATCCAAATCATCCAAAAGTTGAAATTAAGGGCAATTGAATATAAGGCAAGGTGCGAAACTAGTCTAGAGCATCTCAGCAAATGACCATTGTCAAGAAAAACAAGTGCTAAAGAGTGGAATCACACAAATCTTAAACCTAAAAATCGGATGGAAAAGGCAGGATTTCGAGGACATACCTTTGCTGATCTGAGAAACAAATGCTAGAAGGAGATAGAGAGTGAAAATCTAATGAATCTAGGCACTTGAATCACCAAAATCGGTGAAGATACGAGAAAATGCGATTTGAGAGGGGAAAGAATCGGCGATATCGAACGATGAGGGGTTGTGAGGAAGAAGACAACCGTAGGGTTTTAAGGAAACTTACCTGGCCGTGGAGCATCGATCGATACCTCTGGGCATCGATCGACACATCGACACCTGTCGCTATTGGTCGACACGGGATGGTGTCGATTGACACTTATGAAAATTATGCTCCCTTTTACGGCACTTGGTATCAATCGACACTGACTGGTGTCGATCGATACGCCTCGTTAAATCTGCTTCACGTTTGACACAAGACACAAAACCAAGAATCAAAAACAAAATGAAAATAAAAACGTATGTACAGACTTACCAGTGGGTTGCCTCCCACTCAGCGCTTGTTTAATGTCAAGAGCTTGACTTTACGGACGATCAGTCAGGAGAAGATTGAGAGCTGACTCCAAAACAAGCTCCACAATCTGACATTGCCAGTCTCAGAGTTCTTCTCATCATGCCTTCCACAAACTCTTTTCCTTTATCTTTCAGCTCCGAAGTGAGAAGAACTCTAGCCTTAGAGAATGGTTTCGAAGTTCCTTTGCACTGCACCTTGTATTCAATCGAATCCTCATCATACTTCTGAGGGATTAAGGTCATAGAAGCAGCATCCTTCACTCCTTCGCTCTTCACCTTCTTCTTTGCCTTAGCTGTTTTGACGTCCTTCTTGGTGATGACATAAGGACTATCTAAAAGGTCTGTGACTGTTGGCTCGTCAGGAGGTTCTTCCAAAAGATCAATTACCAACGTCTCATCTGTAACAACATCGATGCAAGAGACACGTGTGGGAGTTCCTCTAGGGATAGCTTTGTAGTACACCTCCTTGTCAATGTATGAGAATGAGATTTGGTTGCTGGATGTGTCCATAATGGCACCAACCGTAGCCATGAACGGTCTTCCAAGAATCAACTGCGTACGAGATTGTGCACTCATCTCTACAACATGAAAATCAGCAGGAACCAGATAGTCTCCTACTTTAACC
This sequence comes from Eutrema yunnanense, assembly GCA_002933935.1. Classification (NCBI taxonomy): domain Eukaryota; kingdom Viridiplantae; phylum Streptophyta; class Magnoliopsida; order Brassicales; family Brassicaceae; genus Eutrema; species Eutrema yunnanense. The sequence continues at coordinate 40,808 of PKML01032302.1, forward strand.
AGCAAATCAGGGATTGTACCATATGGAAGTGAGGTGAAAAAAATCGCTAATGTGATAGATGACATGGGCGGTCAAATATCAGCTCCCAAACTTTGACACGACATTGACGCTACCCCCTGAGTCAACGAGAGACTCGTTGAATTCAACTCCAGAGATGGAGCATGGAACGGAGAATATTCATGGGTCTTCCCTCTTGGTCAACTGCCTCAGTGTTAGTGATGTGCCTCTGGCCTTGATGAAAAGTGCCTTAATCTCTTCCTCAGTTTCTCTGCAATCGCGGAAGTGACTCAGTAGTGGGCGACACTCTAGAGCTTCTTCAAAAGTATGTGTGTGGGGAATCCTTCATACCATCTTCTCAAAGCCACGCAGCTACTTTGGAGAGATGGGATCTCTGAGGTGTCTAGGAAGTCCAGGGTATGGCAACTTAGGCTTGTAAACACGTACCTCAATCACTTCTGGTTTCTTCAGAATCGCTAGCTCGGTATGCGATTGGTGTCGAATCCAAGCAGCCTTGAATGCCTCAGTCGGTCCTTGAGAAAACTGAGAGATCTTGTTCCTGAGCTTCTCGGCTCTCGCATCATCGAAAAAGTTGTTCAGGAAAGCTTTCTTCGTCTCTTCCCAAGTAGTCAGCGACCCAGTAGGTAACTGCTTCAGCCAGTAAGTCGCTTCTCCACCAAGTGAATATGGAAAAAGCTTACAGAAAAGGTAGTCGTATGATACTCCATTGCTCTTTATGCTTGTAACCAAATCCTCGAACCTCTCAATGTGGTCCATGGGATGTTCACGAGAAAGACCATGAAAGAGATGCTGACCCACAAGAGTGAAGTATGCAGGTTTCAGCTCAAAGCCATACCTCTGAAAAGCAGGAGGGCGAATCGTTGATCGATTGGCATAGAACTGATCAGGCCTGTTGTATTCACCAATCGTTTTACCGCGAGCAGCCACAACATTCCCTGCATTCGCGTTCCCAGCGATATTCCCAGCGACAACAGGAGCAGGTGGAATGATGTTCCCCTCTCCATACAGACGTTGTCCTCTCTCGTTGCACAACTGACCCTCTTGGTCTCTCAAAGCTCCAGCAGCATCCTGAATCAGAATCATCGTGTTGTTCATCCCTGTTTGCTTCTTTGCTTTCCTGTTTGCATGTTCCTAACTCACACCTGAAACACACTAGGCAAAGCACGTAAGTAACAAAAAAAAAAACAAAAACGTTGAGTATCGATCGATACTGGGTGGTGTCGATCGATATCAACAAAAGAAGACGACGAGTATCGACCGATACTAGGTACTAGGTAGTATTGATCGATACCGACGAACTTAGTCGAAATTCTTAGAGTAAAATCTAATGGCGAATTGAATCCCCGGCAACGGCGCCAAATTTGATATGCTCAAATTAATACCCTATTTAGATACTAAAGCAGTGGTTATAGTATAGCTAGGGGTCGAACCACAAAGACTCACAGAGACGCACAATAGATTATATAGGTGAGAATTAAGCTAAGCAATTCAGATGTAATTGAAAGCAGTGCAGAAATTAAAAGTGTTGTAATTCAATTGGAGAAAGATAGGCTCAGAGTATTTCTCAGGAAATCAATGAATGCAGATAAACTAACTAACATGATCCGGATTTAGCGCAGTTCTTGAACTCAAATCACTAAGGTATAATTAACCAACTGTCGTTGCGAGAATTATCTAAATCTAAATCCTAGGAATTCCAAATCTCTTTGTGAATCCTAAAGTCTAAATCAGCTTTAATACCGAGTTTGATATGTTCACAAATCAATTAAACCAAATCTCTTTGCGAATAATTAATTTGCTCACCTAAGGTTCTATCAGGTAATTAATCGAACTGTCGTGCCTAATCAATTATCCTAAGATCTAAGTTCCAGATTCGTCAACCTAGAATTAGCTTTGAACACAACCTAAGGTGAAGAACTAATTCATATGGTGAATCCTAATTAACTAATCAACCTAGCATTCATAGAAAACTCTTATGAGAACCTTGAACCTAAAGTGGATCTACTCAGACATGGAGAATGAAACAATCAACATGTTTAAATAAATCATCAAATAAAACAGAAAGAGTAACAAGAGGGTTCGAAATCTTCTCTCGGACGAAGGGAGTTTCAGACTTGTCTTCCTCACAAAGCTCTCTCTCAAAACCAAAGTAAAAATAAAGCATAACCAACAAAGTGGCTGTAAAATCCCTATAAATAACATAAATCACGTTTTGGGGCTTCTTGTAAATATTAAAGACTTCTGGACCAAGTTACAATTCTTCAACTCTTCATTAAAGTCGCGGGTCGTGTCTGCCTCGATGAGTGTCGATCGATACCAAGGAGGTATCGATCGATGCTTGACCTGAAATCGGGTACTCAGCAACACGAACTTCAGCTTTGCTCCAGAAAGCTCCAATATCTCCAATTATGCTCCAAACGTGCTAAAACCTGTAAAAGACTCTAAAACACTACGAAATAGCAGAAAGACTCTATAAAATGGACTTATATCATGGCCAAAAAGGGGTAAAAACCATGATATATCACTACACTCATACTGGTGGTCAGGGAAATCTGACATTCTACAAGAACAATAAGGTGGCTCTGCGAGAACAGTTGAAGAATGGCCTTTACATACTTGATGGGGAGACTGTCTTGCCTGAAGTCTGTCAAGGTAGTAAAGAAAAGTCTCATGTCTCACTGTGGCATAGTCGCCTTGGTCATATGGGTTGTCAAAACTTGAAGCTCCTAGCTCAGAAAAGAATCTTAAAGCAGAAAGAAATTGGTAAAGGGGATTTCTGCGAACACTGCATATGGGGAAGTCAAAGAGAGTCAGTTTTGGTGTTAGGAAGCATGACGCAAAACATCCTCTAGATTATGTTCAAGCTGGCCTTTGGGGTTCATCAAATGTCCAACAATCCATGTCAAATAATCAATACTTTCTTTCTATCATTGATGATCATACAAGGAAAGTATGGATCTATTTCTTGAAGACCAATGATGAAATGTTTGCAAAGTTTTGTGAATGGAAGATTTTGGTCGAAATTCAGATCAACAAAAAGGTAAAGTGTCTCATAACCGATAATGGCCTTGAATTTTGTAATAACATGTTTGATGAGTTTTGCTAGTCAAATGGAATAGCTAGACACAATTATACTCCACAACAAAACAGTGTTGCTGAGAGGATGAACATATCAATTATGGAAAAAGTCAGATGTCTTCTTAGTGAATCAGGGCTAGAAGAGAAATTATGGGCTGAAGCTACAACTTTTGCAGTGTATATCATTAATCGTTCACCGTCGTCAACTATTGGTTAAAAAATCCCAGAGGAGGTTTGGTGATGCGAATCGGATTCGTCTCCAAAACTTCAGGTCTTAAATTTATAAACATTAAAGCCTGCAAAGTGCACAAATGTGCGTTGTAGTACTTGAGGTATCGATCCACATGGAGAGGGTGATGTTCTATGAGACCTTAGACACATTATAGTAAATAAACCTAGAACGAATATATTTTTATAGGGTTTTTGTAACTAGAATTGTAAAGAACGAGAAACGGAAAACTTATACTAATCTAATCTAAGAAAATCGTTGGCTACTCTAAACTAAGGGAAATTTAACTACTAAACTAATGCTAAGAGAAACTAAACCTATCCTAAGAAAAACTAAGACTACCCTAATACCTAAGAAAATCAACTACTAACCTAAACCTAATGAAATCGATAACTAAACTACTTCTACGGACTCTATTGCTAAACTACACTACTAGAGACGGTTGTAACTATTCTAAAACGTTGCTGGGTCGAGAGGAATATCTCGAGGTATGCTCGATTAAATCAAACGGCCCCTAGCTCATTAGTAACCGGTTTCTAGATTATAACTCCACGAACAGGACAAAATAATGACGTAGTCTACTTCCGTACAACCTACGTCCTCCAATCTATTCACTCGACCAGTAGCTTTCATCTCTGGTCGCGCGTAAGATTGTGATATGCTAGTGGGTCCATAGGTTCACGGCACTCCGCAAGTATACTTTTGAAATCTTACGATGCACACGCCTTGTGGATGAACTTTGCTGGTGATTAGATGCAACACTTACGTGGTTCTAAACTCCCCCTATCAGCCTCTAGTTCATGATACTAGATTCATGCATTAACAGCTTTCCACAAGAAGAGCTCTAGAAATCGGCTAGGGTTTACCGAGTGAAAATCCTTATCGAGCATAGAATTCCCCTTGATAATCCTTTAAACCCAACAATCTAAACTACTCACACATACTGGAAAATACATAATTAAATTAAACATGAGATTGGTGAAGAAGCCTCACGAACAAGAACTAACCTCGGTGAGAAACCTCCTCACCAACCCCGAGAATCTCGATGCAAGAGTACAAGAATGAAAGCAAAACTAGTGTGTAAAATGAATTGAATTGGATTCCACGAAATTGATGTCTAAAACAAGTATTTATAAGTCTTCAACATGCTTGGGTCGTTTTAGGGTTTGACGGGAATAGATGGTTTTGGCATCGGGTGAAGAAACGAATCATTTTGGGCGGAATTATCTCTGGCCACGGGTGCGTCCTTCCTGGCCGCGGGTGCGTCCTCCTTGGCCGTGGGTGCGTCCTCCCTGGCCGCGGGTGCGTCCTCCTTGGCCGCGGGTGCATCCTCCCTGGCCGCGGCGAAGTGAACTCCGGACGAGGGTGGAGTGGCTCCAGGGGCGGCAGAACAGTGCTTGGCCGCGGGTCCGGCTCCTCCAGGCGCGGTGAACTGCTTCTTCGGGGCAGCTTCATTTGCCTTCAGTGCTTTGAGTATATTTTAGGATCCAACCATTGAATTGTCCCCAATCCAATTTCATTTNTAAGTGTTCTAGAGAAGCGATTTCTCAAACTGTTCTTGTTCTTGCTCGTGTGATTCGATCAAGACCAAGTCCTTGCACCGTATCAGAGAGTAATCTCCCCTCTGTGTCGTGTATGCACTCCACCATCATCTCATCCTTAGACTCCACACGAGAGAAGCGACCGCCATCGTGTCAAGTCACCTTCATCTTCGATCATCCAACCGGCTAAAGGAGAGGGCGACCGCCTGTCTTTAGTCCCATCTCTATCACCTATAAGCTCTCACCACCGAGGCTTATACCAGCTGTGATTCTGGGTATGAAACAAATATCCTCTTGTATAGTAGATGGGCCAAGTTTTGGCCCTTTTCAGGGGTCCATGAATTATGTCGTGCACCCACGTTGGAAATGGAGTTGTGGCCTTCTAGTAAGTAACCTGCATATAAAAAGTCAATATAATATATATTGAAGTACCAATAGTCAAATTAAATATCAAACATTTATAGACTAACATATTCTTTGATCCATGAAGGATATTCTTCAGCTCTTTTCGCTAGGATTTCTTTCTCAGAGAGGTCTGGATATTGTGTGCTAATATAATCTTCGAAGAAACTATGTAACACCATAAAAATATATGAGAAATCGAGTATGGACTATAAAACATTTTAAGTTAAAGCCATTCCAACTTATACCTCTCAATTGGTTCGAAATAACCACAATTTCGCAAAACATATGCATGTGCGCATCGGTAGTCTTTATCTGGAAGCCAGATTGCAGGCATTTTGCCACTAGGCCGACTTACGTGAGTAAATATATCAGGGACTCCATCAAAATGATATTCGGGGACTTCACCTTCAGCAAATCGCCTTGACCTGACCAAAGTAGTGAAAATCATTTCATAAAAGCTACCAGGTGTATAACAAATGGATTAGTGAACATGCGAATAGTTATAGCTTTTACCTTGATTTCGTTTGTATACTCGAGGGAAAATAGTGCTCTGTGAAATAAGATACCTCCTCCCTTAGATATGATTGAACAATCGATCCTGCTGCGTATCTTTGGTTCTTTGCTTTCCCTTTCAACTTTTTGTAAAACCTTTCAAAAGGGTACATCCACCTGTATTGCACGGGGCCTCCTAATTCAGCTTCGTAGGGGAGATGTATAGGTAGGTGCTCCATCACGTCTAAAAAGGATGGTGGAAAGATATTTTCCAAATTGCATATGATTAAAACTATGTTTTGTTTAAAAATTTGGACGCGACTTTTCTGCAAAGTTCTCGAACATAAGTCACGGAAAAATGCTCCAACCCTTACGATACAAATTGAAACAGCAAATGGTTAATATAAATTACCATAATCATATTTAGGTGATTTATTTTCCTCAAATTATAAGTAATTAGTACCTGATAACGCAGTGTGGACGTTCCGGTCTAGTAGTTCTGCAAAGATAAATGGAAGTAGCCGCTCCATAAAAACATGGCAGTCATGATTCTTCATCCCAGAAAACTTTTCATTCGCCATATCAGCACAACTAGCTAAGTCTGAAGCATAACCATCTGGGAATTTTACCGATTTTTTCACACATTCCAATAAGCTTCTTCTGGCTTCGTCTGTCAATGAGTATTCAGGAAAAGGGGCTCAACCCTCATCATCAATATGTAAGTGTGGCCGAGAACATAATTCTTCTATATCCAATCTTGACGGGATGGTGTCTTTCGATTTACCCTTCACACGCATAAGAGTATTCATAATGTTGTCAAAAAAATTCTTCTCTATATGCATCAGATCGAGATTATGTCGAATAGTGAGCTCCCTCCAGTACGGCAATTCCCAGATCCAGGTTTCTTCTTATCGTGACCGTTGCCACCAACATCCTCTGTTTTCTGTGGCTTTACACGTTTGAACTGGTATAAATAAATAAATTTTCTGTGAATCTGGTGGATAGTCTTTCTTAGCGTTTCTCTTCTTCAAAAAGTCTTTTGTATTCTTCCTTACAGGATGATAATGAGGAAGAAATCTTCGGTGACAATCGAACCAACACGTCTTTCTTCCATGCTTAAGATAAAAAGATTGTGTATCTTCCATGCAAATTGGACAAGACAATTTGACATGTGTGGTCCATCCTGATAACATGCCATACGCCGGAAAGTCGCTTATCGTCCACAACAACACTACTCTTAGTTTAAAATTTTTATTCAACGAGACATCGACTCCAGTAGACCACAGTTCTTGTAACTCATCAATGAGATGTCGGAGGAAGATATCGAGACTACCTCGAGGATGATTTGGCCCAGAATTAATAATTGTTAGAAACAAGTACTCTGTATTCATGCACATACCAGGGGGTAAATTATACGAAGTCAAGATCACGGGCCACAATGAATGATTTTTTGACATGCCAAATGGATTGAACCCATCTGTACACATTCCAAGATAAACGTTTCGGGGTTCTTCGGCAAACTGGGGATGTTGATCTTGAAAATATTTCCACTCCACCCCATCAGACGGATGACACATTTCTTCCTCATTTGCTTCGTGCTCGGCGTGCCATCTCATTGCCGATGCAGTCTTCTCGCTCTGATACATTCTCTTTAATCTGTCAGTAATAGGCATATACCACATACGACTATATGGTACATTGGTCCTACGGTTTTGCTCGTTAGACATCCATATTTTTGAATTACAAAACGACACTCATCTAACCGATCATCATCTTTCCAGAAGATCATACAATTGTTAATACAAACATCAATTGCATGACATGGGAGCCCCAAATTGCGCATCAGTTTGTCTGTCTCGTAATGTGAAACGGGTGCTTGGTTTCCTTCTGGTAAATAATCTATCAAGATTCCGCATACCGAATCCACTAACTTTTCACTCATATTATGATCTGCCTTATTTTGCATGATTCGAGCAGCTAAGGATAACTGCGAGTGACCTTCCCGATAACCATCGTATAATGGAGTATTCGCTCCATCTAACAAGTCGTAGAATTTTTTTGAATGATTACATACCGGTTCTTCAACATTCTGATAACTAACATCATGATGATAGTAGTTATCAAAACTCACGTTATCACGAAACGCATCATTCACCATATCCACATATCTATCTTCTACTACATTACCCACATCTTCACTCCCACTTACATTTGTCCTATCAACATAACTCGTTCCTAAATCCATATCCAGTTCTTTACCATGCTTAAACCAAATATAATAATCTGGCATAAATCCTCTACTATACAAATGTCTCAAAACTCTTGTACCCGTGATAAATTTCTCATTCTCGCAAACAAGACAAGGGCAGTGAAACATACCGTTATTTCTCTGCGCTAAAGGCTTGCTATTTGCAAATGCCACGAATTGATCCACCCCCGCTGTGAACTCTGCCGAGAGATTTCTTGTCGTTTCATCGAACCTATTATACATCCACTCCCGAAAATTACCATAATTGTAATTTTCCGACATTCTAAGTTGAGAAACCTTATTCTCTCTTTGATTTGTGTTTATAAACTCTTTTTTTGCTTTGTATTTCTACAATTGTGACAAGAAAATTCGATTTTGGCAAATATATAGAAAATTCCCGACTGATTCCCCACTGATTACCGTCTGCAAATCAAATTAGGTACACCAACTACCAAATGAATTCCACGTGATTTACAACTCCTTTTTGCTACTGATTTGCTACTGTTCTACGACCCACCGAATTCAGTAGCAAATGAGTCGCAAAAATTACTACTGATTAGCTACTGCATGTTTCCGACTACAATTCAGTCACTAATCAGTCGTAAAACTGCTACCAATTAACGATTGATATTTTTAGTCACTAAATACCTACTGATGTCCGACTGTTTCAAAATAGTCGCAAATCACTCGGAAATCAGTAGCGAAACAGTCGGTAAATTTACCGACTGCATAATCAGTAGCAACAATCAGTAGCAAAAACCTTGTTTTGGTGTAGTGCTTGTTTGGTCTTGATAGATGTAGAAGTAAGAAATATAACCTAGTTTATTTGATATGTTTTTAAGAATCAACAGTTTTAAACTTTAGAATATAAACCCGGAGCAAACCCTTAAATGTCCTTAGATGTTCTATGTGTTTTTATGAATGCTTGAACTCGTTCATCGATCGATTTTTATAAAAATGTTTTATAACTTGTTTTCATTGTTTTCAAAGGTTTTTCTTATTAGTATGTAACACTAATGGTTATTAAACACTAAAAGTTCTGAAACATTCAAAATTTAAACCCTAAACCCCTCGGAAATACCTCGGAAATTTCCGACGGATTTCCGAGGGATGCTGAAAATTTTCCCGGGAAGTTTAACCGCCAAACGAAAAATACTAAAATCGAAGCGGTTAATTAATTTAAATTTCTGACGGATTCCCGAGGGATTTCGTCCGTCGGAAATCTGTATAAATATCTTCTCTAAATCTCCGCCGAGTCCTTCTCTGTTCTTCTTCTTCTCTTATTCTTCTTCTCTTCTTCTTACGACTCTTCTTTTCTTCTCTTCTTCTTCTTTTCTTCTTCTTCTCTTCTTCTTCTCTTCTTCTTCTTCTTCTCTTCTTCTTCTTCTTCTTCTCTTCTTCTTACGCGCCTTCTCTTCTTCGTCCGATCGAGTTTCTCTTCTTCTTCTGCTCTCTCTAACCTCTTCCCGGTCCCCGACCTTCTTCTCTCTCAAACGGGATCTATGTAAGTCCCAATTTTCTTTTTTATTGTTGTTAGATAATAATATTGTTAGCTTAGGTTGATTTTTGTGGAAGTTGTGGAATTAGATTAGGTTGTTAGATTATGTTGATATTTTGTGGATTTGTAGATTTTTTGTGTGGATTATGTTGAATATGTGATTATATTTAAGATTTGTTTTTAGATTAGAGTGTGTTGAAATTTTTAGAATTATTAGATTTAATACATATAATTATAAAAAACGTTTTTTATTAATATATTTTATAAAAACGTTTTTGGATAAATATATTATTTTAAAAGTTTTTTATAAATTTATTTTTAAAAACATTTTTTCATAAATATATATATATATTTTTTAAACGTTTTTATAAATATTTTTTATAAAAACGTTTTGGATAAATATAAAATTTTTAAACCTTTTTTATAAATAAAATTTTTCAAACCTTTTTATATATTTATTTATTAAAAAGGTTTTTAGAAATTTTATTTAAAATAAACGTTTTTATATATGTATTTTAAAAAAATGTTTTGGTTTTTTACAAATATTTGATTTATGATGATTTATATGTTTTTTTAAATGATCCCGTTATTTTTTTTTTTAGATCTTACGGTCAATTCGATCAAGACCGTCCTAGCGGTTCGAGGCAATTGGGTCGGAGGGGTACTTCGGTAGGTCCGACCCCGAGTACTGCTCCGCCTTCGTCTATTCCAGACACAGAGAGTGTAGCTCAACCGAGGATCATGACCATCGTGGAGCTCGTTCAACAGCCGGGACGAGAATTACCCAAAGTTCCCGATCCGGAACTCCGCATTCCGAGATCTACTTGGTAATATTTTTTTTTTTTTAATTAATGATTTTTTTGGTTTGATATCCGATTTTTAATTTGGTTTTTGATAGGTTTGGAATCTCCGGGAATTGCATTAGCAAGTCAATTCTGAGGATGTTCCACATCATCCTCGACAAACCATACAAGAAATTTTCCGATATTCCGTCAGACGAACAAAACATGTGGTTTCGTACGATTGCGGTCATTGAGAATTTATTTATTTTTGGTTATATATTTAGAGATTTTGTTAACATCTTTATTTATATTATTTTTTTGTAGCAAGAGTTTAATTGGAAGCATACGATCATGAAGACGGTGGAGACGGAATTTCTTTCGGAGGTTAGGACGCAATTCTCGCGCAACATGAACGAGTGGAAGACAGCTTGGAAAAAGGGGAAAGATAAGCCAAAAGGTTTGAACGCGGATGTGTATACGGAGTACATCTCGTATTGGAAAGAGCCAAAGACCGTGTCCCTATCTCAGACTAACTCCAAGAACCGGAAGAGTCGCCGAAACGGGAAGGGAGACGCTATCCACAACAACGGGGCAAAGAGCTTCAAGACAACCAAAATCGAAATGGTAAGTATTTTTGCGGTTTTTAGTTGTTTTTTTATAAGAAAACGATTATCTTTAACGATTTTATTTATTTTGTAGACGGAGGAATACGGCAAAGTTTCCGATCACCTGAAAGTGATGGTGAGGACGCACACCAACAAGAAGACGGGCCGAATTGAAGATGGAGCCGTCAGGGAGATCGTCGAAAAGGTGACAAAGGTGCAAGACGAGATTCTCATCCAGAGATCGCAGGACGGCTTCACCAGATCCAACGAAATCACTCGGGCCGAGATGAACGACCTAGTCCTCGGGGTAAGTAAAAAATATAGATTATTTTTTCAATTTAGATAATATTTGTTAATAAAAAATCTAATGTTTTTTTTTTTTCGTAGGAGGTACTGGTTAAAAAAGGTCGTCTGCCAGGGTTGGGTAAGCTTGCGACCCAACGAGCATCTTCTTCGGCCGGTTTCTCGATGGATCCAGAACTTATCCAGCAAAACGAAGAGATCCAGGAGAAGGTCACATTTTTGGAGGACAAGCTCTCGACTGAGAAAACGAAGAGCGAGAAGATGAACGAGTGGTTCAAAACGAAATTCGATGATTTCCCGACTTTTTGATTTCGTTGTTTTTTGGTGTAATTTTTCAACTTTAAAAAACTTTTAAAAATTATTTTATTTTGTAATATTTTTAATTATATAATTAATTTTCCATTTTCGTTTTTTAAAATTATTTTATTTTAAAAAAATACAATTTTTTTAATTCCGAGGGATCAACGATCAATTTCCCTTGGCTTTTATGTCCTCAGAAATCCCTCGGAATTATTCCTGACAGACTAGTCCTCAAAAATCCCTCGACATTATCCCCGACGGATTATGTCCTCGCAAATCCCTCATAATTATTCCCGACGGACTAGTCCTCGGAAATCGCTCGGCATTATCCCCGACACAAAAATATTACAATATAAACAATACAAAATATTATTATATAAATGAATATTTTCTTAATCTAAATGAATATACCTATAGGATAGTTTTCTGTAACAGGGCCTCGGATGATGTCTTTGATGGGAGTGAAAACCAAGAAATGTTTGTGGTTAGGAAAATCTTTGAGTAAGGTGAATTATGTGTCATCCTTGAAATAAATTTGATAGAAGTTTCGATTGGTTTTGCCAAGAATATCACTAAACATCACAAAAAAACCCTTGAGTGAGAACCAGTAACGTTCAAAGTGTTTCACCCAATGAAACGATCTCAATGTCTCTCCAGAAACGTTTGCTTCTATTCTTGTTCTCTGAAGACAAAATAGAATGTTTTTAGAAGCAATATAACATAATAGAAGATGAGAGATATTATCTCTTCATCGCAAAGTAGTAGATACATGCTTGGTCCAGACAAATCCCATTCTCTTGTCCAAACACGCAAGCTCTTGACTTTCAGATTCCAAACTGTTTTAGAAGTGTTGATTTGTGATAGTAAGTGGGAAGCTTCGTTTGCCATTTTTAGTTATCTTGAGTTTTGAGAATTTTTTTTCTTTTTCGGCAGGACAATATGTGAGTAGTTGTAACTTTTAGTTACAATATATATTGTAACATTACTAGATGATATCCTCAAATTAATACCCTATAAGTACTAAAGCAGTTGTTGTAGTATATGTAGGGGTCGAACACAAGAAATCAAGGAAACACACAATAGATTATATAGAGGAGAATTAAGCTAAGATATCAAAGTAATTGAAAGCAATATGTAAATTAAACTGGTTGTAATTCGATTGGAGAAAGATAGGTTCACGGTATTTCACAGGAAATCAATGAATGCAGACAAACTAATTAATCAGGGTTCGGGTTGCGCACGGTTCTTGAACTCAAATCACTAAGGTATAATTAACCAACTCTCATTGCGAGAATTATCTAAGCCTAAATCCTAGAATTCCAAATCTCTTTGCGAATCCTAAAGTCTAAACCAGCTTTTAGTTCAAGTCTGATTTGTTCACAAAACAACTAAACCAAATCTCTTTGCGAATAGTTATTTTGCTCACCCTAGGTTCTATCAGGTTTCTCAATTGCACTCTCGTGCCAAATCAATTAACCTAAGATCTAAGTTCTAGGTGATCAATCCAGAATTAGCTTTGAAAACAACCTATGGCGAAGAATTAATTCAGATTACGAACCCTAACAACTAATCAACCTAGCATTCAAAGAAATCCCTAACGAGAACCCTAAACCTAACAGGAGATCTACTCAGACATGGAAATTGAAACAATAAATATGACTGAATAAATACTCAAATAGATAATAAGAAAGTGTAACAAGAGGGTTCGACATCTTCTCTCGGACGAACAGAGTTTCAGACTTGTCTCCCTTCAAAAGCTCTCTCACAAAACCAAAGTAAATTAAAGCACAGCCATCAAAGTGGCTGTAAAATCCTAATAAATAACCTAAGTCACGTTTTGGGGCTTCTTGAAAATAATAAAGTCTTCTGTGCAATTTTGCAATTCTTCAACTCTTGGAAAAGTCGCGGTCGTGTCTTACTGCAGTGAGTATGGACCGATACTAGTCAGTGTCGATCGATACTGAGGCTTCAAATCGGGTACTCAGCTACACAAACTTCTGCTTTGCTCCAAACTGCTCCTGAAAGCTCCAATATCTCCAATTATGCTCCAAACGTGCTAAAACATGTAAAAGACTCTAAAACGCTACAGAATAGTAGAAAGACTCTATAAAACGGACTTATATCATGGCCTAAAAGGGGTAAAAACCATGATATATCAACTCCCCCAGACTTAGCCTTTGCTTGCCCTCAAGCAAAACAGAAAACTAAACCAGAGAAAGAGGTTTGGAAACCTAGAGACTCACCTGTTCATGGAACATTGCAATGACCATTTTCCTTAGTGCTCCACATATCACCTAACCAGTTCCAGATCTAACCACCATGTACTTCTCCGTAGACATTCTCAGCTTCCCAGACTACACACATTATTTCACAGCATCGTTCAATCAAGCCTTCCTCGCTAGTTTCATTGCTGGGATTAATACCAAGAACCTTATAGATTCTTTCCCATACAATATCATGATAAGGAACCACCATTTTTCACACTTTTGGTATCATTTTTTCTCCCCCAGACTTATTTCTTATTACGTTCTCTTCTCTTTTTTTAGATCTGCATATACACATCAATGTATGAGATGCGAGTATTGATGGTGTTTGCCACCTAATCACCGGTTCTTCCCTCTCAATGTATCAAAGGGTTTAGGCGAGTAATGGCATCATAGGAAAATCCTAGCCTCGCTTCCAATCCTCTGTGTGATCATTCCTCACCAAGTAGAATAATGGGATCGCTGGAAATGTTCCTAGCCCTCTACTCAGAAGAAAATCATTTCATCTTTTATGATCTTATTTATTAACTTATAACAGGGGAGAGAGATACCATTACTTTAAACACATGGGTTCCTTTGTCAGATATGAATGATGAATCAAGCTCTATGAATACTAACCACATCGATGAAGTGCAAAAATTTTGGCTCTGGCTTTAAAGAACTTTGCTGGAAACATAGGTGTCTTCTAGTTAACTGGTCAGCCTTTGGATTTTTCATTAGTCTGATCTAGAACTGATTATGTAACAATGGTCACTTAGAAGCAATGTCAGAACAAAAGATTCAAGAAAAAAGATCACAATCTCCAATAAATTTTGACTCAATAAAACAAATTTTGACTCAAAAACGACTAACTTTAAGAAAACAAAAACAATGTCAGTGACTACCTCCTCCAGACTTGAATAACACTGTCCACAGTGTTATCTAGCGTAAGGTTGGTGAAAGAAAGCAAAAGAACATAATGGAACTGTGAGAAACGAAAAATTACCGAAGTGGGGTACGAGTGTCGACCGACACCCAACTTAGTATCGATCGTTACCAAGTATTGGTCGACACATGTGATTCGCTTCTCATTCGCGTGGGGTGTCGACCGATACCAACAGGGTATCGATCGATACTCTAGCGATTTCGTGTTTGCTCGTTGTTTATCCTGACACAGAACACAAACAAAAAATGAAAAGAAAAAGACTTTTATACAAACTCACCAGTGGGTTGCCTCCCAACAAGCGCTTGTTTTACGTCACGAGCTTGACTTTACAGATGATCAGTCAAGATAAGAATGAGAGCTCCCACCTAAACGAGCTCCACAACCTGATATTTCCAGCTTCAGAGTTTTACTCAACATGCTCTCCACAACCTCCTTTCCTTTCTCTTTTAGCACCGGAGTAAGAATAACTCTAGTCTTAAAGAATGGCTTCGAGGTTCCTTCGCACCTCACCTTGTATTCAATCGAATTTCCATCACACTTCTGAGGGATTAAGGTAACATGTGTAGCACTCTCGACTCTTTTGTTCTTCACCTCATTCTTTGCCTTAGTCTTTTTGATGACTTTCTTGGTGATGGTAGGAGAACGATCAGAAACGTCTATGACGGTTGGCTCATCATAAGGTTCTTACAGAAAATCAACCATCAACGTCTCTCCTGTAACAACGGTGATGCAAGAGATATGTTTGTGAGCTCTTCCAGCAGGAATTGCTTTGTAGGAGATCTGTTCGACAGCTAGTACACTGTGCTACAACTTTTGTGAAGACAACAGAGGCTAATTCGGATTGGAGACCCTTTGTTCAGCCAGTTCTTTCAGGCATGTCTGGGGGCTTCGGCCAGACGGACATACTCTCAGTAAAATAATCGTATCTAACTAACCACATATCTGAATGACCCGGAACTACCTCCTGTAGTCAGCTAACGCCTTTGGCTACAATTTTCGTGAAGACCACCGAGGCTAATTCGGATTGTAGACCCCTCTTTCGGCAAGATCTTTAAGACACCTTGGGTGAGCTCGGCTGGTTTGGGTGAGAAACAATCCTGAGGGTCAATACCAACGTCACTCCTCGGTACAACATCTCGGTACTAAGGGGATTTCCCCCCTGTTTCAATACCGACGTGTTGTACCGACTTGTAACGTCGGTATTGTTGCTTTGGTGAATACCGATGTCACTCCTCGGTACAACAAGTCGGTATTGAGCGAAACTGTCTCGGCAGGCGGATATGACTTTAGTGAATCGTCCATAAATCCTGAATCTGACATCCGAATGAGTGACATCATCCATAAATCCTGAACCTGACATCCGAATGAGCGAAACTGTCTCGGCAGGTTGATATATCTTTCTAATCCATCAATCTAACTCCTGTAAACAGCTAACCCGTCCCTCTACAACTCTTATGAAGACAGTTTGAGTTGATTCATATCGGAAGGCCTTCGTTTTGCCGGTACTTTGGACGGTGTCATATTCTCTCGGCCAGACGGACATACCTTCAGTAAATCCGTCTTATCTCCCTATCCATACGTCCAAATAACCCGATTCAAACTCCTGTTAACAGCTAACTTTATGGGCTAGAACTCTCATGAAGGTTATCGAGGCTGAATCTTCTTGGAGACCTTCCGTCGGACCTGTTCTTTCGGGCGCTCCGGATGGATTCTCTCTTCCCTTTAGCCCCAAATCTCCAAACATCACCAAGTGCCTCCAATTACCTAGAAAAACATTCCAAAACATGCAAAGACTCACTAGGACCTAATGCAAACACCTAATACTCTAAATGAGACAAAACGAATAAGAAATGCTATGAAACCCCATGCATATGAGATGAAACCTAAGCTAAATGAATGCATGAGAAGGGTAAAATATGAGGATATCAACTCCCCCAAACTTACTCATTTGCTTGTCCTCAAGCAAAAACATCAGTAAAATAATCCAAGTCCAAGTGCAAGCTCTAAGGTGCGATCAAACATGTCTACTCAAAAGGAGCTAGCCATGTCCATATCCTTACATGAATAAAGCCTAAGCCTCAACTTACACAAGCTTTCCTATCATCCAATCATTTGACATTAAATTAGCGGTTTCTAGTGGATCATGCTCATGCAATGCAAACAAACTCATTTGGTTAAGGATAAGGTTTTGAGACAAAGATGATCTCAATACATGTGGCGGTTTCCGAACAAGGGATCTCTCATTGAAGGAATGAACATTGGCAAAATGCTAAGGGTGAAGAGCAATTGATGCATACAAGGCTAGACTTCCATCTACCTAATGCCCCATTACAAAATCGATCCTAATTCTAAACCCACAAAGAAGCAATCCTAGCTACCCTTCACGAGGCATTTTTCCTTTCTTGTGTCTCATCTCTTCATTATCCTTCTTTTCTTTAAGCGCCTAGGGGGTTTCATCTTCAACCAATGGTTTGTCTTCCATTACTTTACTTGGTTTAGCTCCTCCTTTAGCTTCTCAAGTCTCTTTCATTTTTCTTCATGTCTAAGCTTAGCCATTTTGGCTTCTTTTCTTTCTTTTTTCAAGCTAGAGACTATCTTTTTAAAACTTAGAGCTAACCCAAATATATTCTTGCCAACCAAATCAAACTTAATGCTTCCCCCAATCATTCTCCCAAATCTCTTTCTTTCTCTCCACTTTTCCAATCCCAACATCCTTCGCTCTTTCCTTATCATCCATTTCCCGCGCCCCAATTACCAACCTATCTCACTTAGCCTAATCTAGCTCATTGATATGCGAGCTAGTTCTACATGAAAGCCTTTCCTTGTCGCTCTAGACCCAACACTTTTTGCTCAGTCCATTCAAAAACAAGGCCTCACAACGCTCACTAAACATGTAGGCTTGAAAGAAGGTTGTGTTCAAGGTGGGGTGAACCATTCCAAAGATGGTAATTGGCTATTTGGGCCAACAAGAGTGGTAAAAAGGAATAACATGACCTAAGTATGTATGCGGAATCCATGAGTTCATTATGCAATGCATGAACACGATAATTAATGTGTCAAAGTTAAGGTTCTCACTTAGATAGGATTGGATTCAAATCGAAACTTGCTTCACCTAAGACCTAAGTAATGAGACATGAAATCCAAACATGATCCGACCTTGATTTCACACACGGGATCTAAAGCATAGGACTTAAACTCTTAAAACGACACTTTACAAGGAGAAGTTATCCTAGTTCCCTATGCACATGCAATGCATTATCTCCATGCTATACATCTAGACTCAATCCTACATGAAGTGCAAAAATTTTCAAAATTTTTCAAATTTATTGAAAATGCATGATATGCATGAAACTCAAGATGCAAAAAGCAAAACAAGAACACCAAAAAAGATGTTAGATAACACACAAACCCTCCCCCAAACTTATATTACACAATCCCTTGTGTAATAGAAGCTTAAGGAAGAGTTAAACAATGCATGAAAGAGAGGAAGAGATATGATCCTAAATGCTATGTACAAAGTTTGGAGTGTTGCCTTGGGAATTGATGGAGGGGACGAGAGGGATTAAGGGATGCCATACACCATCACCACATCCTACGCACCTCAGTCCTTAAATCCATGACCATTAGACCATCAAGAACCTATGCACACTAAGCAAACCCATCAAAAAGGACAAGAAAACATAGAGAGACATATGAAGAAAGTATGTACAATGATAAGCTTGGGGTGTCTCCCAAGAGCACTTTGTTTAAAGTCACTAAGTTTGAATTTGGTTACCCATTTTAGGCGGGTGAGAGAGGAGTGTGAGCACTCCAAGGTGGGTCTTTGAACTCAAGTTTGAGGACATTGCTCATGACTTCCTCAAGACCGGCTTCCCCTTTCTCTTTGAGCTCGGGTGTGAGGATCGCCTTGACCGAGGCAAAAGGTTTGGGCCGTCCTTTGCACTTGATCATGTACTCAATCACTCCATCCTTATGCTTCCAAGGAGTGAGAGTCATCATAGAGGGCTGGCTTGGCTCGGACATAGGCCTATGAAGCTTCCTTGATTCGTTTCCCATCTTAGCTTTGGCCTTTGTATTCTTCTTTGCACCCTTGCTACCCTCAACGACATTCTCCATTGTGGTGGGAGGAAGCGGTTCCAAACAAGCGATATCAACTTCCGAAGCTTTCATGTCATTACCATAACCCAAATCCTTTCTCTCAAGCAACTTCTCTTTCTTTTAATAACCCTTTTGAGGCGGAGCTTCAACAACCATCTCACAACGACCCGCATACTTCACTTCCTCAACACAAAACCCATCGTCTTCAATGATTATTGTGCTACAAATCTTGTTGGGAAAATCCTCATTGGGTATTATACCTTGTCACCCACATTCAAGAGAACTACCTTTTGATTTTTGAAATCCATTCTAGCAGCGGTAGTAAGTAGGAATGGGGTTCCAAGGAGTAGTGGGAGCTTGTTGGTCTTATTCATTTTCATGACAACGAAGTCCATTGGGACTATGCAATCCCCAACTTTAAGTGGATAGTCTTCGAGGAGGCCAAGTGGCTTCCTTGAAAAAGCATCTCCAAAAGTGATATGTGATGGGTGATAGGTGAGGTTTCTTATCCCTAGACTCTTGAACATCTCATGGGACATGAAGTTCACACTTGAACCGGAATCACACAAAGCATCCTCAATCTCCAAATCTCCAAGAGAGCAAGCTATAGAGAATTTACCGGTATTACCAAGCTTGGGGAGAGACTTAGGCTCGATCCTAGTTGTGCTTGGTGAATCAATGCAAGAAATACTACCCTTTGGTTCTTGGACCATGGTCATGTCTTCATCTTTCTCAAGGGTCACTCCCCCACCTTGTTCCTCAATGTCCACATTGAGCTTCAAGGGAGCTTCTCTAGGGGGAGGTACAACGGCTTGTGATCAATAGAGTAGAAGCTCGATCTCCTTAGTGGCGGCTTCATGATCATGAATGGGACGTGGCTCCTTTGAGAAGATGGCATTGCAATACTCCTTGGTGGCTTGTATTGCTTTCCCATTTGAAGAACTTTGTTGCACTTTGTTTCCATTGGCTCCCTTTGTCTCCATTTCTTGCACTTTTGAACTCAATGCCTCAAGCTTCTTGTGCAGATCATTGTATGAGCAAGCTACTTTGGTATTGATTTCCTCCATCTTCTTGCTTATATCCAATGCTCCATTTGCTTGACCTTGAAGATGTTGTTAAAGAATATTTTTCACATCAAGGTCTTGAGGCATGGAGTTGTTGCTTTGAGTTTGTGGGACAAAGCTTTGTTGAGAACCACCTTGGTTGCCATAGTTGTTGTTAAAACCCCTTTGGTAGCCACCATTGTTCCTAACATAATGCACTTCTTCTTAGCTATAACCCTCGTTTTAAGATTTTCATAGGAGATTTGAAGTGTATCCAAAGAAATGAGAAACAGGTAACGGATGCATATCTTTCCACATTTAATAGCATCAAATCCTTACTTCTACTCTCGTCACTCCATCTTATCTTTCTAATAAAATAACGGCCCGTTCTTAGCATTATGTGCTATATATTTCCGTTTTGGTCCCGAATCGGACGTTTTGCCAGACGGTATCCCAATTTTATGATTTTCATAGGAGAATTGAGGTCACTACAAGAAATGTGAGTATTAATAGCGGCTGTTAAATGCTATGATTCAACTACAATAGCGTTTCCTAAAACGCTCTGACAGCGCCCGTCATTGTAGGTCGGACACTTTAGATAGCGGTTTTTGGTATTGCTATTGTGTCTTCATCTAATATAGCGTTTTTTTTATTTGCAATCGTATATTTTACAATAGCATTTGTATTTTGTTATTAATTATTTATTTATAACATTTTGTAATTTTACTATTGCATTTCAAATATGTAATTGATTTCTATAATTATTCCAATAAATTTTATTTAAATTACTATTTACCAGATTATTTGGGATTTTTGGATAATTCGACATATTAAAATGAAAAATGACACATTTTATTATATTTATATTAAAACTATACAAAAGGACTATATTACAAAGAAAACTCTTGTTTCAATTACAAAGAAGAACTTTGTGTTACATCAATTTCTCTGGCTTTCCTTTTTCTTCACTTCTTGCTGCAGCAACCATTTCTGCCGCCATCACTATGAGAAAATTAAACACATAGTTAAATTGTTGCATCGATGAAACTAAATATCACGTATAAAAGAAAGAGGGACTTGTGCTCAGATTTAACATCATTGCTAACATAAGGAGGGGTAAGACCATGAAACCTTACCTCATCGTTTCCATGGGGTTGCTTCTGAAACCGATTGATATTCAATATATGCACACCACACCACAGCAAAACCATCAACCCAAATAAAAAATTTCAGGCTTTAACCATCAACCCAAATAAAAAAGTTTACAGAGAAATCTTACAGACAAAGAAAACGAAAAAGAAAAAATATATATCTGGCTATGTTCCACCATCAAGAAAATTACCTTGTTACTTGAATGCAATATGCCATTCTCATTGCTAGATGTGTGATACTTATGCTCCTGAAAACAGTTGGATTCCCATAAAGTCCCAGAAACTGTGGAATTCCTTCCTGTGAATGTAATATTCCGAAGTAGATGTTCTCCTTCAGATATTTTCCGAGTATGCCTTCTCCACGGAAATGACTCTTTATCGAAGCTTTTATCATCATCACTGTAAGTTAACAGATGTTTCAAGAGTATAAGAATGGAAGATACCTTCAACAAAATATGATATAAGAAATGCGAAGATCAATCAAACCTACTCACCTGCAACTGTTTGACGTGCTGCAATCTCTTCCCTCGATCCAGCGGTGTCCCATACCGACATCATCCCGCGGCCGACAAGCACCTGATGAAAACCTCTGAATCCTATCTATAGTGTTCAGACTTGGCAACTTGTCAAAGGCTAGCGGCTCCTCCAAACTCGACATGGTGACAAAGTGTGAGAACCAAATTTCCAAAAATCTCCTTATATTTCCCACCGGAGAAATTAACAAAACAAACAACCAAAAGCAAATCCCTTACTCGCATATAGTCATGGAAGCATTTGAATTTGGTTTATCGAATTTTGAATAACGCCTTCGAGAGGAACACTAAATTATCCGTAAGTGATATCGATGAAATCAATCACGGTCTCGAGAATCGAATGCTAAATCGACAACAGTAGACAAGCGAAGAACATACCTCAGGGCGAGAGAGCACACGAAGGGTGAGATTAACCATCTGGAGATCCTTGGTACCGGATACGGAGGAGAAGGTGTGAGGCTTCGTGCGGATGTCGAAGATGTGAGGCTTCTGGAGAAAAGGGATCAGGAAGTGAGTCCCTTCACCGACCGTCTGATCCATCACTCCCCTGAAATGATCGAACAACACCGCTCTCTCGCCACCATCTATCGGCGACGTTGTCAGTGACGTCACCGCCGTTCCTATACCGAACGCCACCTTCGCCAAAGATGGATGAAGCGGCTGAACTAGGTTTGAAGACGAGTCGTAATCTGGGACCTCAGAAAGAAAGGAAGTGAGAATTATTCCACGTCATCGATCTCTTCTCTTTGAGATAATCAAATGCATAGGAAGGAAGGATTGGAGAGACAAAAAAAGCATAGGAA
>PKML01032302.1:65005-88142 GCA_002933935.1 Eutrema yunnanense
TTATCTTTCTAATAACATAACGGCCCGTTCTTAGCATTTTGTGCTATATATTTCTGTTTTGGTCCGGAATCGGACGTTTTGCCAGACGGTAATCCCAATTTTCTGATTTTCATAGGAGAATTGAGGTGTATCCAACGAAATTAGAAAACTGGTAACATATGCATCTCCTTCCACGTTTAGGAGCCTCAAATCCTTACTTCTACTCTCGGCACTCCATCTTATCTTTCTAATAAAATAACGGCCCGTTCTTAGCATTTTGTGCTATATATTTCCGTTTTGGTCCCGAATCGGACGTTTTGCAAGACGGAATCCCAATTTTATGATTTTCATAGAAGATTTGAGGTGTATCCAACAAAATGAGAAAAATGGTAACATATGCATCTTCTTCCACGTTTAGGAGCCTCAAATCCTTACTTCTACTTTCGTCACTCCATCTTATCTTTCTAATTCAATACTGGTTTGTTCTTAGCGTTTTAGACCATATATTGCCGTTTTGGACCCGAATCGGACGTTTTGCTAGACTGAATCCCCATTTTTTTTATTTTCATAGGAGATTTGAGGTGTATCCGAAGAAATGAGAGAATTGGCAATAGATGCATCTCCTTCCTTCCACGTTTAGGTACCTCAGATCCTTACTTCTACTCTTGTCACTCCATTTTATCTTTCTAATTCAGTAACGGTATGTTCTTAGCATTTTTGGCCATATATTACAGTTTTGGATCGAAATAGGACGTTTTGCTAGCTATAACCCTCGTTTTAAGATTTTCATAGGAGATTTGAAGTGTATCCAAAGAAATGAGAAACAGGTAACGGATGCATATCTTTCCACATTTAGTAGCATCAAATCCCTACTTTTACTCTTGTCACTCCATCTTATCTTTCTAATAAAATAACGGCCCGTTCGTAACATTTTGGGCTGTATATTTCCGTTTTGGACCCGAATAGAACGTTTTGCTAGACGAAATCCTAATTTTATGATTTTTATAGGAGATTTTAGGTGTATCCAACGAAATGAGAAAACTAATAACATATGCATCTCCTTCCACGTTTATGAACCTCAAATCCTTTCTTCTACTCTCGTCACTCCATCTTATTTTTCTAATTCAATAACGGTTTGTTCTTAGCATTTTGGGCCATATATTTCCGTTTTGGACCCGAATCGGACGTTTTGCTAGACTGAATCCCCGTTTTATGATTTTCATAGGAGATTTGAGGTGTATCCAACGAAATGAGAAAACTGGTAACATATACATTTCCTTCCACGTTTAGGAGCCTTAAATCCTTACTTTTACTCTTGTCACTCCATCTTTTCATTCTAATAAAATAACGGCCCGTTCGTAGCATTTTGGACCACATATTGCCGTTTTGGACCCGTATCGGATGTTTTGCTAGACGGAATCCCCGTTTTATGATTTTCGTAGAAGATTTGAGGTGTATCCACAGAAATGAGAAAATTGTAACAAAAACATCTCCTTCCACGTTTAGGAGCCTCAAATCCTTACTTCTAC
Organism: Eutrema yunnanense; assembly: GCA_002933935.1. Lineage (NCBI taxonomy): Eukaryota > Viridiplantae > Streptophyta > Magnoliopsida > Brassicales > Brassicaceae > Eutrema > Eutrema yunnanense. Next base: position 66,514 of record PKML01032302.1, read on the forward strand.
TCTCGTCACTCCATCTTATCTTTCTAATAAAATAACGGCCCGTTCTTAGCATTTTGTGCTATATATTTCCGTTTTGGTCCCGAATCGAATGTTTGCCAGACGGTATCCCAATTTTATGATTTTCATAGGAGAATTGAGGTGTATCCAACGAAATGAGAAACAGGTAACGGATGCATATCTTTCCACATTTAGTAGCATCAAATCCTTACATTTACTCTTGTCATTCCATCTTATCTTTCTAATAAAATAGTGGCCCGTTCCTAGCATTTTGGGCAGTATATTTTCGTTTTGGACCCGAATAGGACGTTTTGCTAGACGGAATCCTAGTTTTATGATTTTCATAGGAGATTTTAGGGGTATCCAACGAAATGAGAAAACTGGTAACACATGCATCTCCTTCCACGTTTAGGAGCCTCAAATCCTTAATTCTACTCTTGTCACTCCATCTTATCTTTCAAATAAAATAACGGCCCGTTCTTAGCATTTTGTGCTATATATTTCTGTTTTGGTCCGGAATCGGACGTTTTGCCAGACGGTAATCCCAATTTTCTGATTTTCATAGGAGAATTGAGGTGTATTCAACGAAATTAGAAAACTGGTAACATATGCATCTCCTTCCACGTTTAGGAGCCTCAAATCCTTACTTCTACTCTCGGCACTCCATCTTATCTTTCTAATAAAATAACGGCCCGTTCTTAGCATTTTGTTCTATATATTTCCGTTTTGGTCCCGAATCGGACGTTTTGCAAGACGGAATCCCAATTTTATGATTTTCATAGGAAATTTGAGGTGTATCCAACGAAATGAGAAAATGGTAATATATGCATCTTCTTCCACGTTTTGGAGCCTCAAATCCTTACTTCTAGTTTCGTCACTCCATCTTATCTTTCTAATTCAATACTGGTTTGTTCTTAGCGTTTTAGACCATATATTGCCGTTTTGGAGCCGAATCGGACGTTTGGTTAGACTGAATCCCTATTTTTTTATTTTCATAGGAGATTTGAGGTGTATCCAAAGAAATGAGAGAATTAGCAATAGATGCATCTCCTTCCACGTTTAGGTGCCTCCGATCCTTACTTCTACTCTCGTCACTCCAATTTATCTTTCTAATTCAATAACGGTATGTTCTTAGCATTTTTGGCCATATATTGCAGTTTTGGACCGAAATCGGACGTTTTGCTAGCTATAACCCTCGTTTTAAGATTTTAATAGGAGATTTGAAGTGTATCCAAAGAAATGAGAAACATGTAACATATGCATATCTTTCCACATTTAGTAGCATCAAATCCCTACTTTTACTCTTGTCACTCCATCTTATCTTTCTAATAAAATAACAGCCCATTCGTAACATTTTGGGCTGTATATTTCCGTTTTGGACCCGAATAGAACGTTTTGCTAGACGAAATCCTAATTTTATGATTTTTATAGGAGATTTTAGGTGTATCCAACGAAATGCGAAAACTAGTAACATATGCATCTCCTTCCATGTTTATGAACCTCAAATCCTTACTTCTACTCTCGTCACTCCATCTTATTTTTCTAATTCAATAACGGTTTGTTCTTAGCATTTTGGGCCATATATTCCCGTTTTGGACCCGAATCGGACGTTTTGCTAGACTGAATCCCCGTTTTATGATTTTCATTGGAGATTTGAGGTGTATCCAACGAAATGAGAAAACTGGTAACATATACATTTCCTTCCACATTTAGGAGCCTCAAATCCTTACTTCTACTGTCGTCACTCTATCTTATCTTTATAATTCAATAATGGTTTGTTCTTAGCATTTTGGACAACATATTGCCGTTTTGGACCCGAATCGGACGTTTTGCTAGACGGAATCCCGTTTTATGATTTTCGTAAAAGATTTGAAGTGTATCCAAAGAAATGGGAAAATTGTAACACAAACATCTCCTTCCACGTCACTCCATCTTATCTTTCAAATAAAATAACGGCCCGTTCTTAGTATTTTGTGCTATATATTTCTGTTTTGGTCCGGAATCGGACGTTTTGCCAGACGGTAATCCCAATTTTCTGATTTTCATAGGAGAATTGAAGTGTATCCAACGAAATTAGAAAACTGGTAACATATGCATCTCCTTCCACGTTTAGGAGCCTCAAATCCATACTTCTACTCTCGGCACTCCATCTTATCTTTCTAATAAAATAACGGCCCGTTCTTAGCATTTTGTGCTATATATTTCTGTTTTGGTCCGGAATCGGACGTTTTGCCAGACGGTAATCCCAATTTTCTGATTTTCATAGGAGAATTGAGGTGTATCCAACGAAATTAGAAAACTGGTAACATATGCATCTCCTTCCACGTTTAGGAGCCTCAAATCCTTACTTCTACTCTCGGCACTCCATCTTATCTTTCTAATAAAATAACGGCCCGTTCTTAGCATTTTGTTCTATATATTTCCGTTTTGGTCCCGAATCGGACGTTTTGCAAGACGGAATCCCAATTTTATGATTTTCATAGGAGATTTGAGGTGTATCCAACGAAATGAGAAAAATGGTAACATATGCATCTTCTTCCACGTTTTGGAGCCTCAAATCCTTACTTCTACTTTCGTCACTCCATCTTATCTTTCTAATTCAATACTGGTTTGTTCTTAGCGTTTTAGACCATATATTGCCGTTTTGGACCCGAATCGGACGTTTGGTTAGACTGAATCCCTATTTTTTTATTTTCATAGGAGATTTGAGGTGTATCCAAAGAAATGAGAGAATTAGCAATAGATGCATCTCCTTCCACGTTTAGGTGCCTCCGATCCTTACTTCTACTCTCGTCACTCCAATTTATCTTTCTAATTCAATAACGGTATGTTCTTAGCATTTTTGGCAATATATTGCAGTTTTGGACCGAAATCGGACGTTTTGCTAGCTATAACCCTCGTTTTAAGATTTTGATAGGAGATTTGAAGTGTATCCAAAAAAATGAGAAACAGGTAATGGATGCATATCTTTCCACATTTAGTAGCATCAAATCCTTACTTTTACTCTTGTAACTCCATCTTATCTTTCTAATAAAATAACGGCCCGTTCGTAGCATTTTGGGCTGTATATTTATGTTTTGGACCTGAATAGGACGTTTTGCTAGACGAAATCCTACTTTTATCATTTTCATAGGAGGTTTTAGGTGTATTCAACGAAATGAGAAAACTAGTAACATATGCATCTCCTTCCACGTTTATGAACCTCAAATCCTTACTTCTACTCTCGTCACTCCATCTTATCTTTCTAATAAAATAACGGCACGTTCTTAGCATTTTGTGCTATATATTTCCGTTTTGGTCCCGAATCGGACGTTTTACCTGACGGAATCCCAATTTTATTATTTTCATAGGAGATTTGAGGTGTATCCAACGAAATGAGAAAAACGGTAACAGATGCATCTTCTTCCACGTTTAGGAGCCTCAAATCCTTATTTCTACTCTCGTCACTCCATCTTATCTTTCTAATTCAATAATGGTTTGTGCTTAGCGTTTTGGGCCATATATTGCCGTTTTGGACCCGAATCAGACGTTTTGCTATACTGAATCCCCGTTTTATGATTTTCATAGGAGATTTGAGTTGTATCCAATGAAATGAGAGAATTGGCAATAGATGCATCTCCTTCCACATTTAGGTGCCTCAAATCCTTACTTCTACTCTCATCACTCCAATTTATCTTTCTAATTCAATAACGGTATGTTCTTAGCATTTTTGGTCATATATTGCAGTTTTGGACCCGAATCGGACGTTTGGTTAGACTGAATCCCTATTTTTTTATTTTCATAGGAGATTTGAGGTGTATCCAAAGAAATGAGAGAATTAGCAATAGATGCATCTCCTTCCACGTTAAGGTGCCTCAAATCCTTACTTCTACTTTCGTCACTCCATCTTATCTTTCTAATTCAATACTGGTTTGTTCTTAGCGTTTTAGACCATATATTGCCGTTTTGGACCCGAATCGGAAGTTTGGTTAGACTGAATCCCTATTTTTTTATTTTCATAGGAGATTTGAGGTGTATCCAAAGAATTGAAAGAATTAGCAATAGATGCATCTCCTTCCACGTTTAGGTGCCTCCGATCCTTACTTCTACTCTCGTCACTCCAATTTATCTTTCTAATTCAATAACGGTATGTTCTTAGCATTTTTGGCCATAAATTACAGTTTTGGACCGAAATCGGACGTTTTGCTAGCTATAACCCTCGTTTTAAGATTTTCATTGGAGATTTGAAGTGTATCCAAAGAAATGAGAAACAGGTAACGGATGAATATCTTTCCACATTTAGTAGCATCAATTCCCTACTTTTACTCTTGTCACTCCATCTTATCTTTCTAATAAAATAACGGCCCGTTCGTAACATTTTGGGCTGTATATTTCAGCTTTGGACCCGAATAGAACGTTTTGCTAGACGAAATCCTAATTTTATGATTTTTATAGGAGATTTTAGGTGTATCCTACGAAATGAGAAAACTAGTAACATATGCATCTCCTTCCACGTTTATGAACTTCAAATCCTTACTTCTACTCTCGTCACTCCATCTTATTTTTCTAATTCAATAACGGTTTGTTCTTAGCATTTTGGGCCATATATTCCTGTTTTGGACCCGAATCGGACGTTTTGCTAGACTGAATCCCCGTTTTATGATTTTCATAGGAGATTTGAGGTCTATCCAAAGAAATGAGAAAACTGGTAACATATACATTTCCTTCCACGTTTAGGAGCCTCAAATCCTTAGTTCTACTGTCGTCACTCTATCTTATCTTTCTAATTCAATAATGGTTTGTTCTTAGCATTTTGGACCACATATTGCCGTTTTGGACCCGAATCATACGTTTTGCTAGACGGAATCCCGTTTTATAATTTTCGTAAAAGATTTGAAGTGTATCCAAAGAAATGGGAAAATTGTAACACAAACATCTCCTTCCACGTTTCGGAGCCTCAAATCCTTACTTCTACTCTCGTCACTCCATATTATCTTTCTAATAACATAACGGCCCGTTCTTAGCATTTTGTGCTATATATTTCTGTTTTGGTCCGGAATCGGACGTTTTGCCAGACGGTAATCCCAATTTTCTGATTTTCATAGGAGAATTGAGGTGTATCCAACGAAATTAGAAAACTGGTAACACATGCATCTCCTTCCACGTTTAGGAGCCTCAAATCCTTACTTATACTCTCGGCACTCCATCTTATCTTTCTAATAAAATAACGGCATGTTCTTAGCATTTTGTGCTATATATTTCTGTTTTGGTCCCGAATCGGACGTTTTGCCAGACAGTATCCCAATTTTTTTTGATTTTCATAGGAGAATTGAGGTGTATCCAACGAAATTAGAAAACTGGTAACACATGCATCTCCTTCCACGATTAGGAGCCTCAAATCCTTACATCTACTCTCGGCACTCCATCTTATCTTTCTAATAAAATAATGGCCCGTTCGTAGCATTTTGTTCTATATATTTCCGTGTTGGTCCCGAATCAGACGTTTTGCCAGACGGAGTCCCATTTTATGATTTTCATTGGAGATTTGAGGTGTACCCAACGAAATGAGAAAATGGTAACAGATAATCTTCTTCCACGTTTTGGAGCCTCAAATCCTTACTTCTACTCTCGTCACTCTATCTTATCTTTCTAATTCAATAATGGTTTGTTCTTAGCGCTTAGGGCCATATATTGCCGTTTTGGACCCGAATCGGACGTTTTGCTAGACTGAATCCCCGTTTTTTGATTTTCATAGGAGATTTGAGGTGTATCAAAAGAAATGAGATAATTGGCAATAGATGCATCTTCTTCCATGTTTAGGATCCTCAAATCCTTACTTATACTCTCGTCAATCTATCTTATATTTCTAATTCAATAATGATTTGTTCTTAGCGTTTTAGACCATATATTGCCGTTTTGGACCACATATTGCGGTTTTGGACACTAATCGGATGTTTTGCTAGACGGAATCCCGGTTTTATGATTTTCGTAGAAGATTTGAGGTGTATCCAAAGAAATGAGAAAATTGTAACACAAACATCTCCTTCCACATTTAGGAGCCTCAAATCCGTACTTATACTCTCGTCACTCCATCTTATCTTTCTAATAAAATAACGGCTCATTCTTAGCATTTTGTGCTATATATTTCCGTTTTAGTCCCGAATCGAATGTTTTGCCTGACGGTATCCCAATTTTATGATTTTCATAGGAGAATTGAGGTGTATCCAACAAAATGAAAAAAATGGTAACTCATGCATCTCCTTCCACGTTTAGGAGCCTCAAATCCTTACTTCTACTCTCGTCACACCATCTTATCTTTCTAATAAAATAACAACCCGTTCTTAGCATTGTGTGCTATATATTTCCGTTTTGGTCCTGAATTGGACGTTTTGCCAGACGGAATCCCAATTTTATTATTTTCATTGTAGATTTGAGGTGTATCCAACGAAATGAGAAAACTGGTAACAGATGCATCTTCTTCCACATTTAGGAGCCTCAATTTCTTACTTCTACTCTCGTCACTTCATCTTATCTTTCTAATTCACTAACAGTATGTTATGAGCATTTTGGGCCGTATGTTGCAGTTTTGCACCCGAATCAGACGTTTTGCTAGCTATAACACTCGTTTTATGATTTTCTTAGGAGATTTAAGGTGTATCAAAATAAATGAGAAAACTGATAACACCATCATCTCCTTCCACGTTTAGGAGCCTCAATTCCTTATTTCTACTCTCGTCACTCCATCTTATCTTTCTAAATCAATAACGGTTCGTTCTTAGCATTTTGGGCCATATATTGCCGAATTGGACCCAAATCGGACGTTTTGCTAGACTGAATCCCTGGTTTATGATTTTCATTGGAGAATTGAGGTGTATCCAAAGAAATGAGAGAATTGGCAATAGATGCATCTCCTTCCACGTTTAGGAGCATTAAATCTTTATTTCAACTCTCGTCACTCCATCTTATCTTTCTAATTCAATAACGGTATGTTCATAGCATTTCGGGCCATATATTGCAGTTTTTGACCGAAATCGGACGTTTTGCTAGCAATAACCCTCGTTTTAAGATTTTCATAGGAGATTTGAAGTGTATCCAAAGAAATGAGAAATAGGTAAAGGAAGCATATTTTTCCACATTTAGTAGCATCAAATCCTTACTTTTACTCTTGTCACTTCATCTTATCTTTCTAATAAAATAACAGCCCGTTCTTAGCATTTTGGGCTGTATATTTCGTTTTGGACCCGAATAGGACATTTTGCTAGACGGAATCCTAGGTTTATGATTTTTATAGGAGATTTTAGGTGTATCCAACGAAAAGAGAAAACTAGTAACATATGCATCTCCTTCCATGTTTATTAGCCTCAAATCCTTACTTTTACTCTCGTCACTCAATCTTATTTTTCTAATTCAATAACGGTTTGTTCTTAGCATTTTAGGCCATATATTCCCGTTTTGTACCCGAATCAGACGTTTTGCTAGACGAAATCTCACTTTTAGGATTTTCATAGGAGATTTGAGGTGTATCCAAATAAATGAGAGAATTGGCAATATATGCATCTCCTTCCACGTTTAGGTGCCTCGAATCCTTACTTCTACTCTCGTCACTCCATTTTATATTTCTAATTCAATAATGGTATGTTCTTAGCATTTTTGGCCATATATTGGAGTTTTGGACCGAAATCGGACGTTTTGCCAGCTATAACCCTCATTTTAAGATTTCTTAGTGTTTTAGAGTCTTTTACAGGTTCTAGCACGTTTGGAGCATAATTGGAGTTATTGGAGCTTCCTGAAGCTGTTTGATGCAAAGACTGAAGTTTGTGTTGCTGAGTATATGATTTCACGACAAGCATCGATCGATACCCCCTTGGTATCGATCGACACCCATCGCAGCAGACACGCGACTTAATGAAGAATTGAAGAATTGCAACTTGGTCTAGAAGTCTTTAATAATTACAAGAAGCCCCAATTCGTGTTTTAGGTTAAATATAGGATTTTTACAGCCACTTTGTTTGCTACGCTTATTTTATTCTGGATTTGAGAAAGAGCTTTTGAGGGAGACAAGTCTGATACTTTGTTCGTCTGAGCGAAGATTTCGAACCCTTTTGTTACTCTTTCTTATTATTTATTTGAGTATTTATTCAGTCATGTTTATTATTTCAATCTCCATGTCTGAGTAGATCACCTGTTAGGTTTGGGGTTTTCTCATAGGGATTTCTTTGAAGCTAGGTTGATTAGCTTCTTAGGATTCATAATCTAAATTAGTTCTTCACCTTAGGTTGTTCTCAAAGCTAATTCTGGATTGATCACCTAGAACTTAGATCTTAGGATAATTGATTAGGCACGAGAGTGCGAATAATTACCTGATAGAACTTAGGGTGAGCAAATTGATTATTCGCAAAGAGATTTGGTTTAATTGATTTGTGAACATATCAAACCTGAATTTTAAAGCTGATTTAGATTTTAGGATTCGCAAAGAGATTTGGAATTCCTAGGATTTAGATTTAGATAGTTTTTGCAACGAGAGTTGGTTAGCTATATTTTAGTGATTTGAGTTCAAGAACCGTGCGTAATCTGAATCATGTTAGTTAATTTAGCTGCATTCATTGATTTTCTGAAAAAAATCCTAAACCTATATGCCTCCAACTGAATTTACAACACCTTTAATTGCATACTTGTTTACAATTACATCTTTTGATTTAGCGTATTTTGGATCTATATAATCTATTGTGTGATATCTTGAGTTCTTGAGTTTGACCCCTGATTTACTGCAGCAACTGCTTTAGTATTATTTAGGGTATTAATTTGAGCATATCAAATTTGGCGCCGTTGTCGGGGACTCAATTCGCCATTAGATTTTAGCTAAGAAATTCGTCTAAATCGCCCGAGTATCGATCGATACCCGGCTGGTATCGGTCGATACCCAACGTATTTTTCAGTTACTTACATTCTTGATTTTTGTTTTCAGGTGCATGCCTAATCGAGAAACCAGAAGGAACAAGAACGCTGAGCTAGTTGATATGTCACTCGAGCAACTAACACTTGTGGAACGCACAAACAGGAAACCAAAGAAATCAGCTAAGATGAACAACAATCAAGTGGGGTTAGTTCGTGATGCAACTGGTGCTTACAGAGACCAAGAGGGTTGGTTGTGCAATGAGCAAGGACAACGTCTGGATGGAGAGGGGACCGTCATACCACATGCTCCTGTTGTCGCTGAGAATGTCGCTGGGAACGCGAGGAATGTTGCAGTTAATCGTGGAAGAACGATTGGTGAGTACAACAGGCCTGATCAGTTTTTCGCCAATCGGTCAGCAATTCGTCCTCCTGCGTTTGAGAGGAATGACTTTGAGCTAAAACCTGCATACTACACTCTTGTGGGACAGCATCTCTTTCATGGTCTTCCTCATGAACATCCGATGGATCATGTGGAGAAGTTCGAGGACTTGGTCACTAGCATCAAGAGTAATGAAGTGTCCTACGACTATCTCTTATGCAAGCTCTTCCCCTACTCTCTAGGTGGAGATGCGACTTACTGGCTGAGGCATCTACCTCCTGGATCGTTGACTACTTGGGAGGAAACTAAGAGGGCCTTCCTGATCAACTTCTACGATGATGCACGATCTGAGGAATAAAATCTCCACTTTTTCTCGAGGACCTACTGAGGCGTTCAAGGCTGCTTGGATGAGATACAGATCGTATCAGAGAGATAGTCCACATCATGGATACTCTGATGTGCAGCTGCTGGGTATCTTCGTCAGAGGGATAGACTGGAGGTATCAGATGGCTTTGGACGCTTCAAGCAATGGTAATTTCAACACAAGGTATCCTGAGGACGCTTATGTGTTGATTGAGAACTTTGCATCTAGCAGTAGCACCAAGAGTGCAGATTTTGAGCGCAAGAAGCTGGCTGGTAATCATAATGGGTCGCATATCGCTGAATCGCTCGTTACAACTTCCAGCAAGGATGATTCAATCAGAAACCTGCCCAAAACAGCGGTTACACCAGGAACTACGGAAGCTCTTCTTACGAACATGTGACTGCTAAAACAACAGAGAACAAGATTGAGGCCGTGCTTGAAACGCTCGTTCAAGGGCAACAGCAGATCACAGTGACCCTCAATTGTAAGATGGACGCCATGTACAACGATCTGAGTGGAAGGATCGATGCTCTCGGTATTCATCAGAAGAAGCTGGAAACTCAGGTAGCTCAGACTTCAGAAGGTTCGAGAAGACAAGAAGGTTTTCTTCTAGGAAAATGAGAGAACCCAAGGGCACACATCAATGCCATTACCTTGAGAAGTGGTAAAGAGATCACTTCAGGAGCGAGGATAGACCAAACTGCTGAAAATTTCGAGGTGTCTGACGATGAAGACTCTGAAATCGCCAAGGCATCGATCGACACTACCAAGGCATCGATCGACACTGCCAAGGCATCGATCGACACTACCCAGCATCGATCGACACCGGTCAAAATACTTACACGGGAAAACTCAAAATCCCGTGTATCGATCGATACCCCCTTGTATCGATCGATACCGAACCCGAAATCAATACAACACTTAAGGTTACTCAGGAGAAGCCTAAAGCGGTTGCAGAGAGAGTCTACATAACGATGATACCTTATCCCAGAGCTCTTGGGAAGACTAAGAAGGAGGTAGAGGACACTAGATGCAAGGAAATTTTGGACAAGCTGGTTGTTGAAGTTCCCTTCATCGATGCTATCAAAACTGAGATATGTCAAGAAGATGGTGTCCAGCAATGTGAACCTTGAAGACGGTTGTCTGATGATCACTCATGAGTGCAGTGCAATCCTAACCAACATGATCCCAACGAAACTACTAGATCCAGGGAGCTTTGTCTTGGATTGCACAATCTTTACTGACAGGTTTGAGCGCTCTCTTTGTGACCTTGGCTCAAGTGTCAACCTCATGCCATACTCGGTTGCTAAGAGAATGGGAATGACAGACTTCACTTCTACGAGGATCTCGCTGATACTCGATGATCGTTCAGTTAGACTTCCAGAAGGTTTGCTCGAGGATGTTCCGATTAAGATTGGGAATTGCTTAATCCCAACTGATTTCATTGTCTTGGAGTATGATTCGGAACCCAGAGATCCTCTCATCTTGGGAAGGCCATTCCTAGTAACAACTGGTGCTCTGATTGATTGCAGGAATGGGAAGATAGCTCTTAACATTGGTGAGTTGGTCATGACTTTTAACATGGAGAAGATGATGAAGAGACCAACCATCGATGGACAGACTTTCTTCGTTGATACCTTCTGTGACATTGCTGAGGAGTACTGCCTGGAGATGCATCCTGATGACCCATTGGAGAGGGCATTGGTCTGTTCAGCCGAGTCAGAAGTCCATTCGAGTGATGTTACTGCTGAATACGGGAAGATGCTCGATACAACACTGCCAGTATCGATCGATACTCATCTAGTATCGATCGATACCCTGCGGCCAGAAAGAGGTTTGGCCGAAAATACTAAGCAAGCTGCTGGGCTTGGAGATTGGAGCGAGGATAAAGCTCCTAAAGTGGAACTCAAACCACTTCCTGCAAATATGAGGTATTGTTTTCTTGGTCCTAATTCCACGTTCCCAGTAATCATTAATGCTTCCTTGAACAACGCAGAGGTTACCTTACTGCTTTGCCCAAGTATCGCAAAGCTCTTGGCTATTCTCTTGATGATATTTCAGGTATATCACCGGACATGTGCATGCATAGGATTGATCTTGAGGACGAGTCAAAGGCTTCAATCGAGCATCAAAGGAGGCTGAATCCGAACCTGAAGGAGGTGGTTAAGAAAGAGGTCATGAAACTCTTGGATGCAGGAGTTATCTATGCCATCTCGGACAGCTCTTGGGTCAGTCCAGTGCACGTTGTTCCTAAGAAAGGATGGATAACCGGGGTGAAAAATGAGAAGGATGAGATGATTCCTACGAGGACTATCACTGGACATCGAATGTGCATTTACTACAGGAAGTTGAATGCAGCTACACGGAAAGATCACTTCCCATTGCCATTCATTGACCAGATGTTGGAGAGATTGGCTAGTCATCCCTACTATTGTTTCCTTGATGGATATTCAGGTTTCTTCCAGATCCCTATCCATCCAGATGACCAAGGGAAGACCACTTTCACATGTCCCTATGGCACATTCGCATACCGGAGAATTCCATTTGGATTGTGTAACGCTCCAACCACTTTTCAGAGGTGCATGATGTCTATCTTCACAGACATGATTACAGATTTTATGGAGGTGTTCATGGATGATTTCTCAGTTTACGGACCTTCGTTCAAAGACTGTTTGAATAATCTGTGCAAGGTGCTCCAGAGGTGTAAAGAGAAACACTTGGTCCTTAATTGGGAAAAGTGTCACTTTATGGTTCAGGATGGCATCGTACTTAGGCACAAGGTCTCTGAAGCTGGGATCGAAGTTGACAAAGCCAAGATTCAGGTCATGACAAGTCTCCAACCACCGACTTCTGTGAAGGATATTCGGAGTTTCCTTGGTCATGCTGGTTCCTTGGTCATGCTGGTTTCCTTGGTCATGCTGGTTCATCAAGGATTTCTCAAAGCTACCTCGCCCACTAACCGCTCTATTATGCAAGGAGATCAAATTTGATTTCACGCCTGATTGTCTTGCAGACTTTGAGGAGATCAAAAAGGCTTTGGTGAGTGCTCCAATTGTGCAACCTCCTGATTGGACTCTGCCTTTTGAGATCATGTGCGATGCTAGTGATTTTGCTGTTGGGTCAGTTTTGGGTAAGAGGAAAGATAAGAAGCTGCACGTCATCTACTATGCCAGCAGGACATTGGATGATGCTCAGAGGAATTACAGCACCACAGAGAAGGAACTACTTGTAGTTGTCTTCTCCTTTGAGAAATTCCGATCCTACTTGATTGGGAGCAAGGTGGTTGTTCATACTGATCATGCTGCTCTCAAATATCTGATGCAGAACAAGGATCTCAAGCCTCGTCTTTGTTGTTGGGTTCTTTTGCTACAAGGTTTCGACATCGAATTAAGGACAAGAGAGGCATAGAAAACAGGGTCGCTGACCATCTCTCGAGGATGCGGATCGCTACAGATGTCCCTATTGATGATCAACTACCTGAGGAATCCATTTACTTCATTGAAATTGGGTTTCAGATGAATTTCGCAGAGAGTAAGCAATTTACACGATTTGCAGGTCTCAGTATCGATCGATACCCTGGCGATTCCGGATCTGTTTTGATTGGTGATCATCTTGATGCTTCTGAAGACCGTCTCGTGGCTGCAACCGATTCTGATGATCCATGGTATGCTGATATTGCCAACTATCTCGCTGCAGATGCAGAGCCAAAACACCTCCAGAAACATAACAAGAAGAAGTTCATGCGTGACATAAGGAGATTCTTTTGGGATGAACCTTACATGTACAAGCATTGTTCTGATGGTATCTACAAGAGATGCATTGCTGCATCCGAGGTTCCTGGTGTCTTGTTTCATTGCCATGGATCCGACTATGCCGGTCATTTCGCCACTTTCAAGACAGTGTCCAAGGCTCTTCAAGCAGGCTTCTGGTGGCCTACCATGGTTAAGGATGCTCATGCTTTCGTTTCACAGTGTGATGCTTGTCAGAGGAGAGGGAAACTCAGTAAGAGACATGAGATGCCACATAATTTCATCCTTGAGGTTGAAGTTTTCGATTGCTGGGGCATTGATTTTATGGGTCCATTTCCTTCGTCACACGATAACAAATACATCCTGGTTGCTGTGGACACTACAAGAAATATCGGCATAAATAGCACACTGAAAACGCTACCATATGGTTTTCGTAGCGTTTCCATGAACGCTATGTCAGCCGCAGCTATAATAGACCCCCCTACCATAGCGTTTTGTTTAATGCTATAATAAATTGACATATTGTAGCGTTATATAAAAGCCATCGGAAATTATTTTATAACACATGATTCGTGCTATCATGCAATTTTTCATGGCGATATGTCCGTGCTTTAGTATAAGATATTACGACACATTTTTTGTGCTATCATGCAATTTTCCATGGCGATATTTTCTTGATGTAGTATAAATTATAATAACATATTTTCAGGGCTATAATGATGTTTTCGATGCTGTAGTATAAATTATTATAACACATTTTAAGTGCCAGTATCATATGTTTTTGTGACGTTTTTGATTGTCGAATTGAGCACCTATTATAGCATGTATCATATGCCATATGACAATATTAACTAGCACATTTTTCATGCCAGGATGTTCGTTTTCATGGCTTTTTTTGTGCTCTATTACATTGTAAAATGACACATTACTGGGTCATTTTGTGCTATTATTTTTTTTAATTGAATCATTGAATTGCAATAATTTATATACTCATATAGTATTAATACTAAAAATAATTGACTCTAATTAAACACATTAAGAGAGACAAAGTACAAATGCCATACAATGGTAATTGATCCATAGCAAAGAAAGTAATGACAAAGAAAACATCATAACAGAAGGTTCAAATGTAACCATCAAACCAAGTCAAAAGCAAAAAAATGGTTTTTACAATGGAGTGGTTCGTACCATGCAGTTAGTCTACACGAGCAGCCTTGCCTCGTGAGGACTGTCCTTGTTCCTGTTTTGGGCGTTTTGCTGACTTGCGTGCATTCTCCATCATGTTTCTGATACCTATACGGAACATTGGCTCAATGTCTTCTTCAGGTACCTCAACGCGAATCAAGTTGCCTTGAGAGCATCTAAACTCGGTTTCGCTGATCTCTACCACATCATCTTCTGCTTCTTGTGCCTGTTGTTGTGGGTGTTGTTGGAGTTGCGACTGCTGTGGCTGTTGTTGGAGTTGTGGTTTCAGTCCGAAGGCTGGGAGTCCGCAGATGATGCCCTTCGTTGCTTCCATTTGAGTTTCTACATGCCAAAAAGAACACAAGTTAGATTTGATGCAATGCAATGCGTGTTATAATGCAACATAACACAGATTTGAAGCGATTGAGAAAAAGAAATCGAAAAGCATAACCTGAAGATGGTACAGGATATTGACTCTCTTGTTTATCTTCGTATTAGGTCCCCTCCGAGATCTTTAGGGCTTCGAATCTTCCTACGACTTTAGGTATACAAGCTATTTAATTAGAGAAATCTAAGACTTTAGGTAGACAATCTAGTAATTAGAGAAATCTAAGACTTTTAGAATGAGGAATAAAATCTAGGGTTTAGGGCTCGATTACCTGTCCTGGTTTTCTTCGTCGAAGTTGTAGGTGGACGAGTTCGATGGAGACGCAGAGGTAAATCGACGGGACGGAGAGACGAAGGGAAATCGATGCGACCCACAGACGTAGGGAATTCGTGGCGACGGAGACAGATGGGAATCGAGGCGACGGATGAAAATCGAGTCTACGGAGTTACGGAGGGGAATCGACGGGAGTGATGGAAAGACTTGACCGGATATGGATTTGTGATGGCGACGAAGATTGAGGGTTTGAGAGAAAACGAGAGATCTGTCTTTCTCTGTAACCTAAAAGACCTTTGGATTTATATTAAAATTGGCTAAAATGTTTGTCTCCAAACATGAAATTTTTTGGGTTCCCGGCTAATTTTTTGGGTTCCCGTAAAAATGTTTGGCTAGCGCCAAAATTTTTTTTTTTGTTTTTTTTTAATTTTGGTAACAGTTTTTATAGATTCAAATATGTGTTTTGGCATGGATTTGGCTTTATATAACACTAATTAATACTTAAATATCATTTATATTGTTAGTAGAACAAGAAAAAATATCATAACCCTAAACCCTAAATCTCAAACCCTATACCCTAAACTCATTAATACTTAAAATTAAATTTTTATTGTTAGTAGATCAAGAAAAATATCATAACACTAAACCCTAAATCTCAAACCCTATGCCCTAAATCTCAAATCTTATACCCTAAACTCATTAATACTTAAAATTATATTTATATAGTTAGTAAAACAAGAAAAAATATCATAACCCTAAACCCTAAATCTCAAACCCTATGTACTAAACATCAAACCCTTAAGCTCTTAGTAACTTATCATTAGTTTGTAAGGTTTGTATATATGTTTGTAATCATTTTAATTTGCAATCATTTCCAATCATTGACAATCATTTTCATTTGTTAATTGACAACATAACCAAAACCCTAAACCCTAAATCATCAACACGGTCTTAACTATAAACGCCAATACCCTAAACCCTAAAATTAAAATAACGCTTGATTCTTTTTAAGTTTTTTCTTACAATATTACAAGGAAATCATATTTCAAATATTAAACATATACACTAATCAAACTCTAAACCATATACTGTAAATCAAACCCTAAACCCTATACACTAAATCAAACTCAATAATTCTTCTGTGTTATTTTCTACTGTAATTAAATTATATTTCAAATCTTGTTCATGTTTTGGCTTGGTTTACATTAGTTTTTTGGACTTTGTCAATGAGGCCGTTTTTGTAAACTCTATGTGACAATATAAACAAAAAACATGAATTGGAGAAGAGAAAATGTTTTAACACACCACAAACCCATGGTCTCATACAAAGGTTGCGCATAGAAAACAAGATCCAAACCAAACAAAGTTTGCACCAAAAAAAACCAAGTCATAACAAACCATAAAGCCATGTTCTGAAACACAAAGTTCTGTCTTAGAAGAAGTAAAATGCAAGGTTCTTTCTGGTATGACTTCAGACCTGAAAACAAATATATCCTAGTTTAGTTTCATAAATTTGCCCACTAATGTAAATCCAAATAATAACCAAATGACCGAAGATCTCACCATAATCACTTTATCCTCTGGCCAAGCAATAGCACTTCCAAGTGCATCTTCCATATACTCGATCTCAGAAGTTGTCCTCCACACTGCAGCTTCTTTAACTTTCACAACATCCACAAAGACTCTACATGCACCAGGGCCCAAAGGTACAAAGTGGACACGTTGCTCAGGATCATTCGATGACCAACGTCCCTCAGCAACGACGACCTTCTTTCCTAACAGATCCAGGATTTTGCATTTTTGATTTTCCTTGAATTTGGTACGCTACAAGAACACAAAGCAAAAAAACAGAACCAACGTTCAAACTTCAAGCAGCAGACCACAAATAATCAACTTTATCAATAACAGAAATTACCCCTGATCTGCGAAGAGGAGATGCTAGAGTTACTGGTGACTTTTCATTCGTAGACTTCTCTTTCAAACTCAAAGCAGGTTTCTTTGTAGGAGCTGATGGAGTTACAGGAGACTTTTCAGTCTGAGAAGTTGGACTAACTGCTTTAGACCTGGATGGCTCTACACCAGGAGAATTTGAAGTTCTTCCATCAATTACAACTCTATTTGCAGGCCATGCTACAAAACAGTTCAGATAATCCTCCACAATTATCTTCTCAACCGTAGGCCTCCATATAAATGCCTTTGGGTTTACTACCTCATCCACATACACTTTTATTGCGTTTGGACCAAGAGGAAGTCCATTAACCAACGATTTAGATTCTCGAGTCTGCCATCGGCCTACAGCAACCACTTCCTCATTTGTAATATAATCCATGAGTTTGCATTTGTTATTTGCACTTGTAGATGGACTCTGCGGAACAAAGGTGAAAAAAGCCACCAATTACAAAAAAGAACAACTCAGACTCATAGAGATGAAAAGCATCTTTAAATAAGCAAATTTAAGAAACTTAACCTTAGGATTAGTGTCTTCTGGAATGAAACCTGCATTTGGAACAATACAATAATCGGCTTGCCATGCAATCATTTCTCCAAGTGCATCTTCAATAGTAAACATCTGATGTGCAGGCCTCCATAAAAATGTATATGGTTTGATTGCAGTTTCTACTAACACCTTCACTGCGTTAGGCCCTAGAGGAATCCCATTAACTAACTCATCAGCATCATATGAAACAACCCGTCCCTCAGCAACATTCTCATCAGAGGAAGACCAGTCAACCAGATAACACTTGGGAAGTGATCTGGTATTGACACTCTGCATGGAGAACAAGCAATTATAAATCAACTCATAATTAGTCATCTACAGTTAGATGAAGCCAGAGGAACTCAATTCTTACCCTGTAAATCTAGTTTTCACCCACATCAGTCTCTTGTCCCTGCCATAGGAGAAAAAATAGATTAGTAACGTATTTCTGCAAATTCACCTGTATAAGTAATGTAAAGAAAGTAGACGAACCTGGTTATTCATTCTGGCAATGACCTGCTTTAAATCATGAACCTCTTTCTGCAATGTCATCTGTTTTTCTTCCATAGCAGCCATACAGTTGTTCTTGACTTGGAGACAAGCCAATTTGGTCATGCTAATGCCTCTACCCATTGCTCTCAACCGGCCAGGATTATCAGGTCCCAAGATCTGAGTTAGCATGTCTTCTTTTGGATTCGTTGTCGCTGAATCTGATGGACCTTCAAGTTCTATCTCTGATGCCTTCCTCTGGAAACACAATGACAATACACTCAGCAAGAATTCCAATTCCTACTAAAACTGAAAATAATAAACAGAACTTACTATATTTTCAGCCGCCAGGCGTACCATCCTTCTTAGTACGCGATTTTACCCAAACTCTTAGCCTCGTTACCTGAGATGGTTCTGTGCTAGTGTTTACCATATCATCTCTCAATCTCACCATTCCTTTACGCCCGCAAGTGTGAGGAATCTGCTTTTATCTTCTTTCTTTGTATGAATCACTGACAGCCTAAATTGGAAACCAAAGAAACAAATGTTGATAGTCTCAAGGACAACATATAACAAGTGACAGATAAGTGACTACCTTGAAGGCGTTACCAGTCTTCTCTTTGACAAATTTACGCCATTCCGTTGTATTTACATTCTTCGGACGCAGATTCATCCTATCTTTAATGGTTCTAGCATTCCTGACAGAGGTCACCAGGCGTGATTTGGATTATCTACAGAGATATCCCATTTGCTTAAACACAGCAGACTTTTTGAACTCTTGATCCAAGTCAAACCTCGTCTGTATTCAGTTAAAGGATAGTGAGACAGTAAATTACAATTTAAACTTCATATATGTAAAAGTGGATTCAGATTACCTCAATAGATTTCCACAGCACTGTTTTCATATCTTCACTAACTTTTTTCCAATTCTCCACAATGACAGAAACATGTTCACGTACCAAGGGACCTAAGTAAGATGATAACAATACAGACCCTGGACCACAAGGTTCTCCCAAGTCAGTGAAATCAACATGTTGCCTTTCATTCGGATCGTTGGCAATATGTTTCATCTTAGTTGGTCCTCGGCGTCTTTTACGCTGTGGTTCAGTAACTCTATCATTCTGAGGTTCTAATTCATCTTCCAAGGTTTTCTTCATTTGGTCTGTCTCAGTATCAACATGTTCATCATCTTCTGCTTCTTCAAAGGTTTCCTTGTTTTGTTCTTCTTCAAAGGTTTCCTTGTTTTGTTCATCATCACCTGATACATACACTTCTACACCTTTTGTATGTTCTCCAGAATGGTTCTCTGCTAACTCATGCTCTGCAGCAGGGTTCTCTTCTTCCTCCATTGCTAACAATTCCTTGGGCTCCATTGTCTTTCTTCCATGTTTGTTCTTCTTGCGATTAACCATCTTAGTTCACCTGAAACATGAAAATAAGTTGTCAAAATACAGTTTAAAGATGAACTCGCACACAGACATAGAGAAACACACAATGAAACCAAAGCAATCAACACTCAGAAGCATTTCAAAAGAATCCATTTTCATTAAAAAGGGATTCATATCACACATAATTTCCAACATCAATCCAAAAAATAGAAATCATCTCAGACATAAATTCCTTCACAGTCAGGCCGTGAATTAGACGATTCATCAGCCAAGTCATCAACATCCATGGCTACTAATGCTGGCAATGGACCAACATCTGCAGTTCCTTCTTCAGCATCTTCTTCACTGTATCTTCTTGTAGGACCTCTCATTGCTACATACCAGCTTGATGTCTCATCTACCCTTGAGTAAAAAATTTGCTTTGCTTGAGAGGTTAGTATATATGGATCTCTTGCAAATGACACTTGACTTTCGTTGAGGTTGACAAGAGTGAAGCCATCTTCTACCTTGACTCTGTTACCTCTATTTGCCCATTGACAGCGGAATACAGGAATGTAGAAGGTATTGTAATCAAGCAGTAAAATCTCCACCACTCTGCCATAATATGATACTAAGTCAACCATCTGAGAAGAATCTTTTGCACTAGCTCTACACATTGTCGTGGCCTCATATAAAACTCCACTGTTCTGAGTTTGCATGTCAACTGAGTTTGTGTGAAACCTCATGCCATTTATTATGTAACATGTGTAAGACCTTGTGCTAACACGAGGACCGTAGGCCAACCACTTCAGCGTTTCTTCGTGTTTTACCGAAGTTAGAGGTATCTACAAAAGAACATGTAAAATGTCAATATATACTGAAGACAATTCTATATCAACCACACAAAATAACTCAAATTAAAAACTTGCCTGATCTTTTAACCAAGATGCAAATTGCTGAATATGCGTACTCCATAACGTTGTCGCATCATGTCTACATCTTTCTCTAGTGTCTTGTAGATGTTGTAGGTGCATGCTTAAATTGGATTAACATAAAGTGTGAACATTCAGCAGGAAATACAAATTAAAAAAATAAGATAAGAAACTGTGTAGAACTTACTCCACATAAGGTTCCACCATTGCCAAATTCTGAATCACAACAAGATGGGCTATGTTCTTATCCTACTCAGTAAGATCACAGGAAGTGGCTGCGGATATTGGACGACCCTCCAGTATAGAGCTGCTCTCAAACTCAGTATTTCTATCAGGTTTATCCTCAACACTTGTTGTGTTTTTCAAGAACTGACTGCAAAACTGATATATCATGGTTTTTACCCTGTTTAGGCCATGATATAAGTCCTTTTATATAGTCTTTTCTAGTGTTTTGTAGTATTATAGAGTCTTTTACAGGTCATAGCACGTTTGGAGGATTATTGGAAGTATTGGAGCTTTCTGGAGCAGTTTGGAGCAGAGCTAAAGATCGTGTTGCTGAGTACATGTTTTCACGGCCAGTATCGATCGATACCCCCTGGTATCGATCGATACCCATCGCAGCAAGACACGACCCGCGAGTTTTCCAAGACTTGAAGAATTGCAAAAGTGCCCAGAAGTCTTTAATAATTACAAGAAGACCCCAAGTCGTGTTTTAGGTTATAAATAGGAGTTTTCAGCCACCTGTTTAGGCTATGCCTTTTTATGCTTTTTATTACTTTGGTTTGAGACAAGTCTGATTTCTCTTCGTCCGAGATCAGATCTCTAAACCTTCTTTGATTATTTATTGATAATTTATTCAAACATGTCTTTGGATTCAATTGCCATGTCTGAGTAGATCCACCTTAGGTTTAGGGTTTTCTCACAAGGGTTTTCTTTGAATGCTAGGTTAAATATCTTTTAGGATTCACCATCTGAATTATAGTTCTTCGCTTAGGTTGTGTTCATAGCTTGTTCTAGATTAGCTACCTAGAATATAGATCTTAGGATAATTGATTAGGCACGAGAGTGCAATTAATTACCTGATAGAACCTAGGTGAGCAAATTGATTATTCGCAAAGAGATTTGGTTTAATTGATTTGTGAACATATCAAACCTG
>PKML01032302.1:90804-107314 GCA_002933935.1 Eutrema yunnanense
TCAAGCATTAAATCAAGCAGAGACTTAAAAGCCAGAAATTTCTATGTGTTCTCTTGCTTATCTTTGTGTAAACAGTCAAGTATTAAATCAAACAGAAACTAACACATTGTCATTAGCATCAATCCCATTGTTTAAACAATCAAATACCCAAACAAGACAAAGTAAACCAATAAGCTCCATAAGCCAGAAACGAAAAGTTATATTTGGATGAAAATAATTACCTCTATAAGCTCTTGAAGCTTGGTTTTAAGAGTTCAAGACGTCTTCAACCCAAAAAAGAAGCCTTCAGATCTCCTTATGTTGCAACAAGCTCCAACCTGCAAAGCCATATCATGAATCTATTCATTTATAATGCAAAAAAAAATTAACAGATTTCAAACGAACAAGAACCACAAATCGATAATGTATAACCTTAGTTTTTCTCTTGCTTATCTTTGTGTCCTCAAATAGATCTCTATGGCTTCCAATCTTGCTGTAATGGAGATGCATATGTTACCGGTTTTCTCATTTCGTTGGATACACCTCAAATCTCCTATGAAAATCATAAAACTGGGATTTCGTCTAGCAAAACGTCCGATTCGGGTCCAAAACAGGAATATATGGCCCAAAATGCTAAAACAAACTGTTATTGAATTAGAAAAATAAGATGGAGTGACGAGAGTAGAAGTAAGGATTTGAGATTCATAAACGTGGAAGGAGATGCATATGTTACTAGTTTTCTCATTTCGTTGGACACACCTAAAATCTCCTATAAAAATCATAAAATTAGGATTTCGTCTAGCAAAACGTTCTATTCGGGTCCAAAACGGAAATATACAGCCCAGAATGCAACGAACGGGACGTTATTTTATTAGAAAGATAAGATGGAGTGACAAGAGTAATGAGAGAATTGAGGTGTATCCAAAGTAGGAGATTTTAGGTGTGTAAATCCTTACTTATACTCTCGTCAATCTATCTTATCTTTCTAATTCAATAATGGTTTGTTCTTAGCATTTTGGACCACATATTTTCTTTTTGGACCCGAATCAGACGTTTTGCTAGACGGAATCCCCGTTTTATGATTTTCGTAGAAGATTTGAGGTGTATCCAAAGAAATGAGAAAATTGTAACACAAACATCTACTTCTTCTCTCGTCACACCATCTTATCTTTCTATTAAAATAACCGCACGTTCTTAGCATTTTTGTCCCGAATTGGACGTTTTGCCAGACGGAATCCCAATTTTATGATTTTCATAGTAGATTTGAGGTGTATCCAGCGAAATGAGAAAACTGGTAACATATGCATCTTCTTCCACGTTTAGGAGCCTCAATTTCTGACTTCTACTCTCGTCACTCCATCTTATCTTTCTAATCCAATAACGGTATGTTCTTAGCATTTTGGGCCATATATTGCAGTTTTGGACCCGAATAAAACGTTTTGCTAGCTATAACACTCGTTTTATGATTTTCCTAGGAGATTTGAGATGTATCAAAAGAAATGAGAAAACAGGTAACACCATCATCTCCTTCCACGTTTAGGAGACTCAATTCCTTACTTCTACTCTCGTCACTCTATCTTATCTTTCTAAATCAATAACGGTTCGTTCTTCGCATTTTGGGCCATATATTGCCGAATTGAACCTGAATCGGGCGTTTTGCTAGACTGAATCCCCGTTTTATTATTTTCATAGGTGATTTGAGGTGTATCCAAAGAAATGAGAGAATTGGCAATAGATGCATCTCCTTCCACGTTTAGGAGCCTCAAATCCTTACTTCTACTCTCGTCACATCATCTTATCTTTCTAATTCCATAACAGTATGTTCTTAGCATTTTGGGCCATATATTGTAGTTTTAGACCCGAATCAGACGTTTTGCTAGCTATAACACTCGTTTTATGAATTTCGTTGGAGATTTGAGGTGTATCATAAGAAATGAGAAAACTGATAACACCATCAACTCCTTCGACGTTTAGGAGCCTCAATTCCTTATTTCTACTCTCGTCACTCCATCTTATCGTTCTAAATCAATAACGGGTTGTTCTTAGCATTTTGGGCCATATATTGCCGAATTGGACCCAAATCGGACGTTTTGCTAGACTGAATCTCCGTTTTATGATTTTCATAGGAGAATTGAGGTGTATCCAAAGAAATGAGAGAATTGGCAATAGATGCATCTCCTTCCACGTTTAGGAGCCTCAAATCCTTACTTCTCGTCACTCCATCTTAACTTTCTAATTCAATAACGGTATGTTCATAGCATTTCGGGCCATATATTGCAGTTTAGACCGAAATCGGACGTTTTGCTAGCTATAACCCTCGTTGTAAGATTTTCATAGGAGATTTGAAGTGTATCCAAAGAAATGAGAAATAGGTAAAGGATGCATATTTTTCGACATTTAGTAGCATCAAATCCTTACTTTTACTCTTGTCACTTCATCTTATCTTTCTAATAAAATAACTGCCCGTTCTTAGCATTTTGGGCTGTATATTTCCGTTTTGGATCCGAATAGGACGTTTTGCTAGACGGAATCCTAGGTTTATGATTTTCATAGGAGATTTGAGGTGTATCCAACGAAATGAGAAAACTGGTAACATATGCATCTCCTTCCACGTTTAGGAGCCTCAAATCCTTACTTCTACTCTCGTCAATATATCTTATCTTTGTAATTGAATAATGGTTTGTTCTTAGCATTTTGGACCACATATTGCCGTTTTGGACCCGAATCGGACGTTTTGCTAGACGGGATCCCCGTTTTATGATTTTCGTAAAAGATTTGAGGTGTATCCAAAGAAATGAGAAAAATTGTAACACAAACATCTTCTTTCCACATTTAGTAGAATCAAATCCTTACTTCTACTCTCGTCACTCCAACTTATCTTTCTAATTCAATAATGGTTTGTTCTTAGCATTTTGTGCCATATACTGCCGTTTTGGAACCGAATCGGACGTTTTGCTAGGCAGAATCCCAGTTTTATGATTTTCATTGGAGATTTGAGGTGTATCCAACGAAATTAGAAAACTGGTAACAGAGACATCTCCTTCCACGTTTAGGAGCCACAATTCCTTACTTCTACTCTCGGCACTCCATCTTATCTTTCTAATAAAATACCGGGCCGTTCTTAGCATTTTATGCAATATATTTCTGTTTTGGTCCCGAATCAGACGTTTTGCCAGACGGAGTCCCAATTTTATGATTTTCATTGGAGATTTGAGGTGTATCCAACGAAATGAGAAAAATGGTAACAGATGCATCATCTTCCACGTTTAGGAGACTCAAATCCTTACTTCTACTCTCGTCACTCCATCTTATCTTTCTAATTCAATAATGGTTTGTTCTTAGCGTTTTGGGCCATATATTACCGTTTTGGACCCGAATCGGACGTTTTGCAAGACTGAATACCCGTTTTTTGATTTTCATAGGAGATTTGAGGTGTATCCAAAGAAATGAGAGAATTGGCAATATATGCATCTCCTTCCACCTTTAGGTGCCTCAAATCCTTACTTCTACTCGCGTCACTTCATCTTATCTTTCTAATTCAATAACAGTATGTTCTTAGCATTTTGAGCCATATATTCCCGTTTTGTACCCGAATAGGACGTTTTGCTAGACGAAATACCACTTTTATGATTTTCATAGGAGATTTGAGGTGTATCCAAAGAAATGAGAGAATTGGCAATCCTTACTTCTACTCTCGTCACACCATTTTATCTTTCTAATTCAATAACGGTATGTTCTTAGCATTTTTGGCCATATATTGCAGTTTTGGACCGAAATCGGACGTTTTGCTAGCTATAACCCTCGTTTTAAGATTTTCATAGGAGGTCTGAAGTGTATCCAAAGAAATGAGAAACAGGTAACGGATGCATATCTTTCCACATTTAGTAGCATCAAATCCTTACTTTTACTCTTGTCACTCCATCTTATCTTTCTAATAAAATAACGGCCCGTTCGTAGCATTTTGGGCTGAATATTTCCGTTTTGGTCCCGAATTGGACGTTTTGCCCTACGGAATCCCAATTTTATGATTTTCATAGTAGATTTGAGGTGTATCCAGCGAAATGAGAAAACTGGTAACAAATGCATCTTCTTCCACGTTTAGGAGCCTCAATTTCTTACTTCTACTCTCGTCACTCCATCTTATCTGTCTAATTCAATAACGGAATGTTCTTAGCATTTTGGGCCATATATTACAGTTTTGGCCCGAATCAGACGTTTTGGTAGCTATAACACTCGTTTTATGATTTTCCTAGGAGATTTGAGGTGTACCAAAAGAAATGAGAAAACTGGTAACACCATCATCTCCTTCCACGTTTAGGAGCCTCAATTCCTTACTTCTACTCTCGTCATTCTATCTTATCTTTCTAAATCAATAACGGTTCGTTCTTAGCATTTTGGGACATATATTACCGAATTGAACCCGAATCAGGCGTTTTGCTAGACTGAATCCCCGTTTTATTATTTTCATAGGTGATTTGAGGTGTATCCAAAGAAATGAGAGAAATGGCAATAGGTGCATCTCCTTCCACGTTTACGAGCCTCAAATCCTTACTTATACTCTCGTCACTTCATCTTATCTTTCTAATTCAATAACAATATGTTCTTAGCATTTTGGGCCATATATTCACGTTTTGTACCCGAATCGGACGTTTTGCTAGACGAAATCCCACTTTTATGATTTTCATAGGAGATCTGAGGTGTATCCTAAGAAATTAGAGAATTGGCAATAGATGCATCTCTTTCCACGTTTAGGTGCCTCAAATCCTCACTTCTACTCTCGTCACTCCATTTTATCTTTCTAATTCAATAACGGTATGTTCTTAGTATTTTTGGCCATATATTGCAGTTTTTGACCGAAATCGGATGTTTTGCTAGCTATAACCCACGTTTTAAGATTTTCATAGGAGATCTGAAGTGTATCCAAAGAAATGAGAAACAGGTAACGGATGCATCTAATTCCATATTTAGTAGCATCAAGTCCTTACTTTTACTCTTGTCACTCCATCTTATCTTTCTAATAAAATAACGGCCCGTTCGTAGCATTTTGGGCTGAATATTTCCGTTTTGGTCCCGAATTGGACGTTTTGCCAGACGGAATCCCAATTTTATGATTTTCATAGTAGATTTGAGGTGTATCCAACGAAATGAGAAAACTGGTAACAGATGCATCTTCTTCCACGTTTAGGAGCCTCAATTTCTTACTTCTACTCTCATCACTCCATCTTATCTTTCTAATTTAATAACGGTATGTTTTTAGCATTTTGGGCCATATATTGCAGTTTTGGACCCGAATCAGACGTTTTGCTAGCATTTTATGATTTTCCTAGGAGATTTGAGATGTATCAAAAGAAATGATAAAACTGGTAACACCATCATCTCCTTCCACGTTTGGGAGCCTCAATTCCTTACTTCTACTCTTGTCACTCTATCTTATCTTACTAAATCAATAACGGTTCGTTCTTAGCATTTTGTCCATATATTGCCGAATTGTACCCGAATCGGGCGTTTTGCTAGACTGAATCCCCATATTATTATTTTCATAGGTGATTTGAGGGGTATTCAAAGAAATGAGAGAATTGGCAATAGATGCATCTCCTTTCACGTTTAGGAGCCTCAAATCCGTACTTCTACTCTGTCGCTTCATCTTACCTTTCAAATTCAATAACAGTATGTTCTTAGCATTTTGGGCCATATATTCACGTTTTATACCCGAATCGGACGTTTTGCTAGACGAAATCCCACTTTTATGATTATCATAGGAGATTTGAGGTTTATCCAAAGAAATGAGAGAATTGGCAATAGATGCATCTCCTTCCGCGTTTAGGTGCCTCAAATCCTTACTTCTACTCTCGTCACACCATTTTATCTTTCTAATTCAATAACGGTATGTTCTTAGCATTTTTGGCCATATATTGTAGTTTTTGACCAAAATCGGACGTTTTGCTAGCTATAACCCTCGTTTTAAGATTTTCATAGGAGATCAGAAGTGTATCCAAAGAAATGAGAAACAAGTAACGGATGCATATCTTTCCACATTTAGTAGCATCAAATCCTTTCTTTTACTCTTGTCACTCCATCTTATCTTTCTAATAAAATAACGGCTCGTTCGTAGCATTTTGGGCTGTATATTTCTAATTTGGTCCCGAATTGAACGTTTTGCCAGACGAAATCCCAATTTTATGATTTTCATAGTAGATTTGAGGTGTATCCAACGAAATGAGAAAACTGGTAACAGATGCATCTTCTTCCACGTTTAGGAGCCTCAATTTCTTACTTCTACTCTCGTCACTCCATCTTATCTTTCTAATTCAATAACGGTATGTTCTTAGCATTTTGGGCAATATATTACAGTTTTGGACCCGAATCAGACGTTTTGCTAGCTATAACACTCGTTTTATGATTTTCCTAGGAGATTTGAGGTGTATCAAAAGAAATGAGAAAACTGGTAACACCATCATCTCCTTCCACGTTTAGGAGCCTCAATTCCTTACTTCTACTCTCGTCATTCTATCTGATCTTTCTAAATCAATAACGGTTCGTTCTTAGCATTTTGGGCCATATATTCCCGAATTGAACCCGAATCGGGCGTTTTGCTAGACTGAATCCCTGTTTTATTATTTTCATAGGTGATTTGAGGTGTATCCAAAGAAATGAGAGAATTGGCAATAGATGCATCTCCTTCCACGTTTAGGTACCTCAAATCCTTACTTCTACTCTCGTCACTCCATTTTATCTTTGTAATTCAATAACGGTATGTTCTTAGCATTTTTGGCCATATATTACAGTTTTTGACAGAAATCGGATGTTTTGCTAGCTATAACCCACGTTTTAAGATTTTCATAGGAGATCTGAAGTGTATCCAAAGAAATGAGAAACAGGTAACGGATGCATATCTTTCCACATTTAGTAGCATCAAATCCTTACTTTTACTCTTGTCACTCCATCTTACCTTTCTAATAAAATAACGGCCCGTTCATAGCATTTTGGGCTGAATATTTCCGTTTTGGTCCCGAATTGGACGTTTTGCCAAACGGAATCCCAATTTTATGATTTTCATAGTAGATTTGAGGTGTATCCAACAAAATGAGAAAACTGGTAACAGATGCATCTTCTTCCACGTTTAGGAGCCTCAATTTCTTACTTCTACTCTCATCACTCCATCTTATCTTTCTAATTCAATAACGGTATGTTCTTAGCATTTTGGGCCATATATTGCAGTTTTGGACCCGAATCAGACGTTTTGCTAGCTATAACACTGGTTTTGTGATTTTCCTACGAGATTTGAGGTGTATCAAAAGAAATGAGAAAACTGGAAACACCATCATCTCCTTCCACGTTTAGGAGCCTCAATTCCTTACTTCTACTCTCGTCACTCTATCTTATCTTTCTAAATCAATAACGGTTCGTTCTTATCATTTTGGGCCATATATTGCCGAATTGAACCCGAATCGGGCGTTTTGCTAGACTGAATCCCCGTTTTATTATTTTCATAGGTGATTTGAGGTGTATCCACAGAAATGAAAGAATTGGCAATAGATGCATCTCCTTCCACGTTTAGGAGACTCAAATCCTTACTTTTACTCTCGTCACTTCATCTTATCTTTCTAATTCAATAACAGTATGTTCTTAGCATTTTGGGCCATATATTCCCGTTTTGTACCCGAATCGGACGTTTTGCTAGACGAAATCCCACTTTTATGATTTTCATAGGAGATTTGAGGTGTATCCAAAGTAATGAGAGAATTGGCAATAGATGCATCTCCTTCCACGTTTAGGTGCCTCAAATCCTTACTTCTACTCTCGTCACTCCATTTTATCTTTGTAATTCAATAACGGTATGTTCATAGCATTTTTGGCCATATATTGCAGTTTTTGACCGAAATCGGATGTTTTGCTAGCCATAACCCACGTTTTAAGATTTTCATAGGAGATCTGAAGTGTATCCAAAGAAATGAGAAACAGGTAACAGATGCATATCTTTCCACATTTAGTAGCATCAAATCCTTACTTTTATTCTTGTGACTCCATCTTATCTTTCTAATAAAATAACGGCTCGTTCGTGGCATTTTGGGCTGTATATTTCCGTTTTGGTACCGAATTGGACGTTTTGCCAGACGGAATCCTAATTTTATGATTTTCATAGTAGATTTGAGGTGTATCCAACGAAATGAGAAAACTGGTAACATATGCATCTTCTTCCACGTTTAGGAGCCTCAATTTCTTACTTTTACTCTCATCACTCCATCTTTTCTTTCTAATTCTATAACGGTATGTTCTTAGCATTTTGGGCCATATATTGCAGTTTTGGACCCGAATCAGACGTTTTGCTAGCTATAACACTCGTTTTATGATTTTCCTAGGAGATTTGAGGTGTATCAAAAGAAATGAGAAAACTGGTAACACCATCATCTCCTTCCTCGTTTAGGAGCCTCAATTCCTTACTTTTACTCTCGTCACTCTATCTTATCTTTCTAAATCAATAACGGTTCGTTCTTAGCATTTTGGGCCATATATTGCCGAATTGAACCCGAATCGGGCGTTTTGCTAGACTGAATCCCCATTTTATTATTTTCATAGGTGATTTGAGGTGTATTCAAAGAAATGAGAGAATTGGCAAAAGATGCATCTCCTTTCACGTTTAGGAGCATTTTTGGCCATATATTGCAGTTTAGGACCGAAATCGGACGTTTTGCTTGCTATAACCCTCGTTTTAAGATTTTCATAGGAGATCTGAAGTGTATCCAAAGAAATGAGAAACAGGTAACGGATGCATATCTTTCCACATTTAGTAGCATCAAATCCGTACTTTTACTCTTGTCACTCCATCTTATCTTTCTAATAAAATAACGGCCCGTTCGTAGCATTTTGGGCTGAATATTTCAGTTTTGGTCCCGAATTGTACGTTTTGCCAGACGGAATCCCAATTTTATGATTTTCATAGTAGATTTGAGGAGTATCCAACGAAATGAGAAAACTGGTAACAGATGCATCTTCTTCCACGTTTAGGAGCCTCAATTTCTTACTTCTACTCTCGTCACTCCATCTTATCTGTGTAATTCAATAACGGAATGTTCTTAGCGTTTTGGGCCATATATTACAGTTTTGGACCCGAATCAGACGTTTTGCTAGCTATAACACTCGTTTTATGATTTTCCTAGGAGATTTGAGGTGTACCAAAAGAAATGAGAAAACTGGTAACACCATCATCTCCTTCCACGTTTAGGAGCCTCAATTCCTTGCTTCCACTCTCGTCATTCTATCTTATCTTTCTAAATCAATAACGGTTCGTTCTTAACAGTTTGGGCCATATATTGCCGAATTGAACCTGAATCAGGTGTTTTGCTAGATTGAATCCCCGTTTTATTATTTTCATAGGTGATTCGAGGTGTATCCAAATAAATGAGAGAATTGGCAATAGATGCATCTCCTTCCACGTTTAGGAGCCTCAAATCCTTACTTATACTCTCGTCACTTCATCATATCTTTCTAATTCAATAACAGTATGTTCTTAGCATTTTGGGCCATATATTCACGTTTTGTACCCGAATCGGACGTTTTGCTAGACGAAATCCCAGTTTTATGATTATCATAGGAGTTTGAGGTGTACCCAAAGAAATGAGATAATTGGCAATAAATGCATCTCCTTCCACGTTTAGGTGCCTCAAATCCTTACTTATACTCTCGTCACTTCATCATATCTTTCTAATTCAATAACAGTATGTTCTTAGAATCTTGGGCCATATATTCCCGTTTTGTACCCGAATCGGACGTTTTGCTAGACGAAATCCCACTTTTATGATTTTCATAGGAGATCTGAGTTGTATCCAAAGAAATTAGAGAATTGGCAATAGATGCATCTCTTTCCACTATTAGGTGCCTCAAATCCTTACTTCTACTCTCGTCACTCCATCATATCTTTCTAATTCAATAACGGTATGTTCTTAGCATTTTTGGCCATATATTGCAGTTTTTGACCGAAATCGGATGTTTTGCTAGCTATAACCCACGTTTTAAGATTTTCATAGGAGATCTGAAGTGTATCCAAAGAAATGAGAAACAGGTAACGGATGCATATCATTCCACATTTAGTAGCATCAAATCCTTACTTTTACTCTTGTCACTCCATCTTATCTTTCTAATAAAATAACGGCCCGTTCGTAGCATTTTGGGCTGAATATTTCCGTTTTGGTCCCGAATTGGACGTTTTGCCAGACGGAATCCCAATTTTATAATTTTCATAGTAGATTTGAGGTGTATCCAACGAAATGAGAAAACTGGTAACAGATGCATCTTCTTCCACGTTTAGGAGCCTCAATTTCTTACTTCTACTCTCATCACTCCATCTTATCTTTCTAATTTAATAACGGTATGTTTTTAGCATTTTGGGCCATATATTGCAGTTTTGGACCCGAATCAGACGTTTTGCTAGCATTTTATGATTTTCCTAGGAGATTTGAGATGTATCAAAAGAAATGATAAAACTGGTAACACCATCATCTCCTTCCACGTTTGGGAGCCTCAATTCCTTACTTCTACTCTTGTCACTCTATCTTATCTTACTAAATCAATAACGGTTCGTTCTTAGCATTTTGTCCATATATTGCCGAATTGTACCCGAATCGGGCGTTTTGCTAGACTGAATCCCCATATTATTATTTTCATAGGTGATTTGAGGGGTATTCAAAGAAATGAGAGAATTGGCAATAGATGCATCTCCTTTCACGTTTAGGAGCCTCAAATCCTTACTTCTACTCTGTCGCTTCATCTTACCTTTCAAATTCAATAACAGTATGTTCTTAGCATTTTGGGCCATATATTCACGTTTTGTACCCGAATCGGACGTTTTGCTAGACGAAATCCCACTTTTATGATTATCATAGGAGTTTGAGGTGTATCCAAAGAAATGAGATAATTGGCAATAGATGCATCTCCTTCCGCGTTTAGGTGCCTCAAATCCTTACTTCTACTCTCGTCACACCATTTTATCTTTGTAATTCAATAACGGTATGTTCTTAGCATTTTTGGCCATATATTGCAGTTTTTGACCGAAATCAGATATTTTGCTAGCTATAACCCACGTTTTAAGATTTTCATAGGAGATCTGAAGTGTATCCAAAGAAATGAGAAACAGGTAACAGATGCATATCTTTCCACATTTAGTAGCATCAAATCCTTACTTTTACTCTTGTGACTCCATCTTATCTTTCTAATAAAATAACGGCTCGTTCGTGGCATTTTGGGCTGTATATTTCCGTTTTGGTCCCGAATTGGACGTTTTGCCAGACGGAATCCTAATTTTATGATTTTCATAGTAGATTTGAGGTGTATCCAACGAAATGAGAAAACTGGTAACATATGCATCTTCTTCAACGTTTAGGATCCTCAATTTCTTACTTTTACTCTCATCACTCCATCTTTTCTTTCTAATTCAATAACGGTATGTTCTTAGCATTTTGGGCCATATATTGCAGTTTTGGACCCGAATCAGACGTTTTGCTAGCTATAACACTCGTTTTATGATTTTCCTAGGAGATTTGAGGTGTATCAAAAGAAATGAGAAAACTGGTAACACCATCATCTCCTTCCACGTTTAGGAGCCTCAATTCCTTACTTCTACTCTCGTCACTCTATCTTATCTTTCTAAATCAATAACGGTTCGTTCTTAGGATTTTGGGCCATATATTGCCGAATTGAACCCGAATCGGGCGTTTTGCTAGACTGAATCCCCGTTTTATTATTTTCATAGGTGATTTGAGTTGTATCCACAGAAATGAAAGAATTGGCAATAGATGCATCTCCTTCCACGTTTAGGAGCCTCAAATCCTTATTTCTACTCTCGTCACTCTATCTTATCTTTCTAAATCAATAACGGTTCGTTCTTAGCATTTTGGGCCATATATTGCCGAATTGAACCCGAATCGGGCGTTTTGCTAGACTGAATCCCCGTTTTATTATTTTCATAGGTGATTTGAGGTGTATCCACAGAAATGAAAGAATTGGCAATAGATGCATCTCCTTCCACGTTTAGGAGCCTCAAATCCTTACTTCTACTCTCGACACTTCATCTTATCTTTCTAATTCAATAACGGTATGTTCTTAGCATTTAGGGCCATATATTCCCGTTTTGTACCCGAATCAGACGTTTTG
Source organism: Eutrema yunnanense (assembly GCA_002933935.1). Classification (NCBI taxonomy): domain Eukaryota; kingdom Viridiplantae; phylum Streptophyta; class Magnoliopsida; order Brassicales; family Brassicaceae; genus Eutrema; species Eutrema yunnanense. Next base: position 102,931 of record PKML01032302.1, read on the forward strand.
CTAGACGAAATCCCACTTTTATGATTTTCATAGGAGATTTGAGGTTTATCCAAATAAATGAGAGAATTGGCAATAGATGCATCTCCTTCCGCGTTTAGGTGCCTCAAATCCTTACTTCTACTCTCGTCACTCCATTTTATCTTTCTAATTCAATAACGGTATGTTCTGCATTTTTGGCCATATATTGCAGTTTTTGACCGAAATCGGATGTTTTGCTAGCTATAACTCACGTTTTAAAATTTTCATATGAGATATGAAGTGTATCCAAAGAAATGAGAAACAGGTAACGGATGCATATCTTTCCACATTTAATAGCCTCAAATCCTTACTTTTTCTCTTGTCACTCCATCTTATCTTTCTAATAAAACAACGGCCCGTTCGTGGCATTTTGGGATGAATATTTCCGTTTTGGTCCCGAATTGGACGTTTTGCCAGACTGAATCCCAATTTTATGATTTTCATAGTAGATTTGAGGTGTATCCAACGAAATGAGAAAACTGGTAACAGATGCATCTTCTTCCACGTTTAGGAGCCTCAATTTCTTACTTCTACTCTCGTCACTCCATCTTATCTTTCTAATTCAATAACAGTATGTTCTTAGCATTTTGGGCCATATATTACAGTTTTTGACCCGAATCAGACGTTTTGCTAGATATAACACTCGTTTTATGATTTTCCTAGGAGATTTGAGGTGTATCAAAAGAAATGAGAAAACTGGTAACACCATCATCTCCTTCCACGTTTAGGAGCCTCAATTCCTTACTTCTACTCTCGTCACTCTATCTTATCTTTCTAAATCAATAACGGTTCGTTCTTAGTATTTTGGGCCATATATTGCCGAATTGAACCCGAATCGGGCGTTTTGCTAGACTGAATCCCCGTTTTATTATTTTCATAGGTGATTTGAGGTGTATCGAAAGAAATGAATTGGCAATAGATGCATCTCCTTCCACGTTTAGGAGCCTTAAATCCTTACTTCTACTCTCGTGACTTCATCTTATCTTTCTAATTCAATAACAGTATGTTCTTAGCATTTTGCGCCATATATTCCCGTTTGTACCCGAATCGGACGTTTTGCTAGACGAAATCCCACTTTTATGATTTTCATAGGAGATTTGAGGTGTATCCAAAGAAATGAGAGAATTGGCAATAGATGCATATCCTTCCGCGTTTAGGTGCCTCAAATCCTTACTTCTACTCTCCTCACACCATTTTATCTTTCTAATTCAATAACGGTATGTTCTTAGCATTTGTGGCCATATATTGCACTTTTAGACCGAAATCGGACGTTTTGCTAGCTATAACCCTCGTTTTAAGATTTTCATAGGAGATCTGAAGTGTATCCAAAGAAATGAGAAACAGGTAACGGATGCATATCTTTCCACATTTAGTAGAATCAAATCCTTACTTTTACTCTTGTCACTCCATCTTATCTTTCTAATAAAATAACGGCCCATTCGTAGCATTTTGGGCTGTATATTTCCGTTTTGGTCCCGAATTGGACGTTTTGCCAGACGGAATCCCAATTTTATGATTTTCATAGTAGATTTGAGGTGTATATAACGAAATGAGAAAAATGGTAACAGATGCATCTTCTTCCACGTTTAGGAGCCTCAATTTTTTACTTCTACTCTCATCACTCCATCCTATCTTTCTAATTTAATAACGGTATGTTCTTAGCATTTTGGGCCATATATTGCAGTTTTGGACCCGAATCAGGCGTTTTGCTAGCTATAACACTCGTTTTATGATTTTCCTAGGAGATTTGAAGTGTATCAAAAGAAATGAGAAAACTGGTAACACCATCATCTCCATCCACGTGTAGGAGCTTGAATTCCTTACTTCTACTCTCGTCACTCTATCATATCTTTCTAAATCAATAACGGTTCGTTCTTAGCATTTTGGGCCATATATTGCCGAATTGAACCCAAATTGGGCGTTTTGCTAGACTGAATCCCCGTTTTATTATTTTCATAGGTGATTTGAGGTGTATCGAAAGAAATGAATTGGCAATAGATGCATCTCCTTCCACGTTTAGGAGCCTTAAATAATTACTTCTACTCTCGTCACTTCATCTTATCTTTCTAATTCAATAACATTATGTTCTTAGCATTTTGGGCCATATATTCCCATTTTGTACCCGAATCGGACCATTTGCTAGACGAAATCCCACTTTTATGATTTTCATACTAGATTTGAGGTGTATCCAAAGAAATGAGAGAATTGGCAATAGATGCATCTCCTTCCGCGTTTAGGTGCCTCAAATCCTTACTTCTACTCTCGTCACTCCATTTTATCTTTCTAATTCAATAACGGTATGTTCTTAGCATTTTTGGCCATATATTGCAGTTTTTGACTGAAATCGGACGTTTTGCTAGCTATAACCCTCGTTTTAAGATTTTCATAGGAGATCTGAAGTGTATCCAGAGAAATGAGAAACAGGTAACGGATGCATATCTTTTCACATTTAGTAGCATCAAATCCTTACTTTTACTCTTGTCACTCCATCTTATCTTTCTAATAAAATAACGGCTCGTTCGTGGCAATTTGGGCTGTATATTTCCGTTTTGGTCCCGAATTGGACGTTTTGCCAGACGGAATCCCAATTTTATTATTTTCATAGTAGATTTGAGGTATATCCAACGAAATGAGAAAACTGGTAACAGATGCATCTTCTTCCACGTTTAGGAGCCTCAATTTCTTACTTCTACTCTCGTTACTCCATCTTATCTTTCTAATTCAATAACAATATGTTCTTAGCATTTTGGGCCATATATTACAGTTTTGGACCCGAATCAGACGTTTTGCTAGCTATAACACTCGTTTTATGATTTTCCTAGGAGATTTGAGGTGTATCAAAAGAAATGAGAAAACTGGTAACACCATCATCTCCTTCCACGTTTAGGAGCCTCAATTCCTTACTTCTACTCTCGTCATTCTATCTTATCTTTCTAAATCAATAACGGTTCGTTCTTAGCATTTTGGGCATATATTGCCGAATTGAACCCGAATTGGGCATTTTGCTAGACGAAATCCCACTTTTATGATTTTCATAGGATATTTGAGGTGTATCCAAAGAAATGAGAGAATTGGCAATAGATGCATCTCCTTCCACGTTTAGGTGCCTCAAATCTTTACTTCCACTATCGTCACTCCATTTTATCTTTCTAATTCAATAATGGTATGTTCTTAGCATTTTTGGCCATATATTGCAGTTTTGGACCGAAATCGGACGTTTTGCTAGCTATAACCCTCGTTTTAAGATTTTCATAGCAGATCTGAAGTGTATCCAAAGAAATGAGAAACATGTAACGGATTCTTATCTTTCCACATTTAGTAGCATCAAATCCTTACTTTTACTCTTGTCACTCCATCTTATCTTTCTAATAAAATAACGGCCCGTTCGTAGCATTTTGGGCTGTATATTTCCGTTTTGGTCCCGAATTGGACGTTTTGCCAAACGGAATCCCAATTTTATGATTTTCATAGGAGATTTGAGGTTTATCCAAAGAAATGAGAGAATTGGCATTAGATGCATCTCCTTCCACGTTTAGGTGCCTCAAATCCTTACTTCTACTCTCGTCACTCCATTTTATCTTTCTAATTCAATAACGGTATGTTCTTAACATTTTTGGCCATATATTGCAGTTTTTGACTGAAATCGGACGTTTTGCTAGCTATAACCCTCGTTTTAAGATTTTCATAGGAGATCGGAAGTGTATCCAGAGAAATGAGAAACAGGTAATGGATGCATATCTTTCCACATTTAGTAGCATCAAATCCTTACTTTTACTCTTGTCACTCCATCTTATCTTTCTAATAAAATAACGACACGTTCGTAGCATTTTGGGCTGTATATTTCCGTTTTGGTCCTGAATTGGATGTTTTGCCAGACGGAATCCCAATTTTATGATTTTCATAGTAGATTTGAGGTGTATATAACGAAATGAGAAAACTGGTAACATATGCATCTTCTTCCAAGTTTAGGAGCCACAATTTCTTACTTCTACTCTCATCACTCCATCCTATCTTTCTAATTCAATAACGGTATGTTCTTAGCATTTTGGGCCATATATTGCAGTTTTGGACCCGAATCAGACGTTTTGCTAGCTATAACACTCGTTTTATGATTTTCCTAGGAGATTTGAGGTGTATCAAAAGAAATGAGAAAATTGGTAACACCATCATCTCCTTCCACGTTTAGGAGCCTCAATTCCTTACTTCTACTCTCGTCACTCTATCTTATCTTTCTAAATTAATAACGGTTCGCTCTTAGCATTTTGGGCCATATATTGCCGAATTGAACCCGAATCGGGCGTTTTGCTAGACTGAATCCCCGTTTTATTATTTTCATAGGTGATTTGAGGTGTATCCAAAGAAATGA